>JAHZNI010004029.1:0-13946 GCA_027744415.1 Seira ritae | reverse complement strand
AAAAAGAGTGAACCATGCCAAATAGTCAATACTTCCTCCCATGCTCAACGTGGTGGTCAAATCGATTTCGACGAACTGGAGACTTGGTACGCACTGTCACAAATTCGATCTTGAACTTTCCATTTCCCATTATCCCTTGCCTTTAACAATAAGTTTCGTGTTCATGCATGCAGCAAGGTGTACAGTGCAGTGAAAAGCTACTTCGACTCAAAGCTGAGCCAGGTAATATACACGAAAACCCTGGAAACAAAGTTCCGCGAACAGGGTCTCAATATCCATGCGTACGCTGTTCACCCGGGAGAAATTCCAACTGACTTGTGGATCGACCTCGGACTAGTTGCAAACATATCCAGACCCCTGGTGAAACACATCTGCCGGGTAAACTTTTCACAGTTGAAATATTTTGAAACCTTAAAAGACCACTGACGGCGCTGCAAACACAGTTTTGTATCCAGTTTTGACACCAGAAATAGCTGCACAACACGGAGGTGAATATTTTGAAAGTGGTCGAGTGAAAACTCCCAATCCTCAAGTACTTGATCCCGAAATTCAGCAACGTCTTTGGGAGCGATCTCTTCAGCTAACAGATTCCTCAGACAATTTAAAGCGTAGCTAATAAATCACACAAATGAGAAAGGAATAAATCAAAGAAGACACAGGTGGATACAGCTAAACATCAGAATAATAAACCTGCTTCGAGAAAATAAAATTTTTTATTTGATTTTCGTACCATATAACCTCAACTTTTATTAGTGCTGACCAGTGAATATTTTAATTAATAAGTTTTAACATGTTCTTGTCATATGCTCAATACTAATTTTCCTTATGTTTTCAAATGCCAAATCAGAGTTTTCCTCTTTCGCCCCCTCTAAAATCTATATCTATTTGGGCATGTGTTGATTCAATTTCAGTACTGAACTTGTTATTATGATTAACACTGAAAATTAAATCATTATCAGTTCAGAAAACAACCCCCTATGGTGATTTGGAGACACTGATTGATTTGTAAAGTTCGTCTTGACTTTTAACAGATTAAGCTAATTCTTGTTTGAATGACAAATTTCAAAGAGTGGATCTTCTGAGGGTTGAATGAACAGTGAACTGTGGTCGTTGTTGTATATTTGTACCCAACTTGGGTACACAGGAAAAAATTATTTTGATGAGATATCATTGATTAATTATTTTGACGTGCATATACTGAAATACCTAGAAATTGCTGATGGGCCTGTTCCACTGGTCTATATTTTACTTGTACACTGGACATTTGATGTATTCAGTATACTCGATGAACTCTCGATGAACCCAAGAACCTTTTCTGAAATAGGCAAAGTGCTATATAGATTTGTAAACAATTTTTTATTTCAAAATTATAACGAATACATGCACGGGTTATGTATGTGGGTTATGGTCATCATTAGTTATAATACATGTATTAAATGGCACCCACTTTAGCTTGGCTGGTGCATCTCCTCTGGAAAAAGTTCTGAGAGCGTGATGTGTAGAAGAAGAAGATCCAGTTCATAGTGACAAAGTTAAATGGTGTGGCACATGATTTACGATATTTTGTATTCCAGCTAAGTTTTAACCTGCGATCTTTAATTACATTGCCTGTCATTTTAGCATCGTCATCGTCAGTAATTTATTTTTGGATTTTCTAAAACATTGTCTCGTATTCAAGCAACATAAAATATGCTCAAGATATAATCATTAAAAAATGTGAAATGAATGGCATGATAAGCGCGATTATGATGATTGAAATTGATAATAATGATAACGCATTCCTCCTCCGAAGTCTCCCGATATAGTTTTAAAGGCACAGCAACTGGAAATACCTTCTATTTGCTCAATGATAAGATTGTCACCAGAGGCAGAGAAAATGCCAGAGACATTTGCCCTGTTCTTATGAAGGAAAATACTCCTTTGCATGAATTTACTTCAATATACTGAGAAGCATACTAGTATTTGAATGAGCCTACTAATCCTGATCTGTATTGAAAGATCACGAAATTCAGACGGCTAAAGTCATTTTTTCTTGAGTGGTGGTGTGGAAGGATAATTTTTGTAATTGTGTTTAGATTATAACTTTTTTCCTGGGGCTTGGCTTAGTCTTGATCTAGACATTCTGTCAAATCATCGTCATCGTCACCAGTTATATTTCACCTTTACATGGTTTAATCTTATACAACTCAACGCATCCCTATGCACAAACAAGCGCATTTTTAGTGATTCGGAGCAATTCAAGATTCAGGAATTTTTTAAAAAAGCAACAAAGTTACATGCAAGTTTCCGCGAAGATGGCGGCGAATATTCCTGGATCATGTATAGAAAGACTGATTGCTTTCACTTGGTATGGCGTCATCGTTTCTTTATGGCTCGGGGCTATTGCTTTCTTCACCGAATATTTTCGCAAAATAAAGAAGTTTGATTATGAAGGTAAATTCAGGAGTCGTTAAAAATCTTTAAAAATGCCAACTCTAGTTTTATTTTCAAAAATTGTGATATGACTCTGAATTTCAATTTAGCGTTACCAAAGCGTACTGGACAAACGGCAGTAATGACAGGTTAAAATGTATTAATATGCCGGGTATATTATTTGGTGATTTTTAAAATTCAATTCTTGCTTAAGTCAATAAGTCAATAATTCTTCAAATAAGTCTTATTGAAATATTTTCTAATATCTCTGTTAGGAGGAGCACGAGGAATAGGATTCATTGTTCTTAAACGATTACTTCAATTGGATTATCACATTGTCATTGGTTTGTTAATTTGCATAGAAATAAATTTAAATGTTCTCCCCTTTATATCTCAGTTTGAGCATGCAATTATTGTAGGAGTTCGAAATGTGGATGCTGGGTACAAAGCTGTGGAAAGCATACGTCAATCTGGTGTGAACAGTGGGAGTGTCCAGTGTATTAAATTGGGTGCGTAGGTATATTTTTTACTAAGCAGTTCCATGGTGGAGAACAGAGATAAACTAATTTCTTTTTGAAACCGATTTAATTGTTATTAAATAGATTTGAAGTCATTAGAATCTGTGAGAACCTTCGCTAATGATGTGTTACAACAGACGGATAAAATTCATTTGCTAATCAATAACGGTAACAACGAGGAGAAAGTTCTTAGCTAGCGGATCACAATTTTTTAGATATTTCTAAATTGATTGCTTTTACCTTTGCGATTACTATTATGATTCTAGCGGGGATAATGTTTGAGCCTTATGAATTAACTATCGATGGATATGAGGCACAATTCCAGGTATGTGTGGAAATTTTTGCCACATGACCGTGTGAGGAAAATAAGTAAAATAAATAAATACTGCAACGATTTATTCCTTTCAGGTCAACTATTTGAGCCACTTCTTGTTAACAAATATCCTGCTTCCTAAAATCAAATCTACCGGATCCAAAAGTAAACTGAACTGCAGAATCGTCAATGTTTCATCGTTGGCGCATCGTGGATCTGATATGAAGAATGTCAAACATCTTGCAAATCCGTAAGTTTCATTCGCAAAACTTTGCCTACTTATTTAATTCATTGAAGCATACATCTGTACAATAATTTTTATGGAATATGTATGTTACGACTCATTCAGAAAAGTGTACTCTGCTTTCCGACAATATTACGACTCAAAAATGTGCCAAGTTCTCTCCACAAAATATCTGGATGCCAAATTGCAATCTGAGGGGGCAAAGATCAGAGTTTATTCCTTGCATCCTGGGGTCATTCCTACTGGCTTGTATTCTTCCCTCAAAATCTTTGGACAGATTTGCCACACATTCAAGATGTTTTTCAGGGTCAGTGTTAATGAAAAGTTTCAAATTGCATTCTTTTGAATTGTTCACACGAACTGTTTTCATTTTCACAGAGTACAGAAGATGGCGCAGAAATAGTAATGTACACCGTGCTTTCACCAACCCTAGAAAGCAAAGGCGGTAGCTATATATCAAACCAAGAAATAACCAAGACAAGTACTCTAGCTGAGAACCTAGCTCTTCAAAAAGACTTGTGGGACTTGTCTCAAGCCCTGGCCAAAGGGAAACGTTAATTATAAAGTATTGTTAAAGGTAGAGTCATTAAGAATGAACAAGAATACATAAAAGTATTTTTTTCTATTAAATGCTCACAAAGACATTGCTTCCGTTTTTCGCTAACATAATATTATCATTATTAATATCCCATTTTCCTAAAACAACGACAGGTTCCTTTCCCATGCGAAAAAGTGCTTCTGGGCTTCTCCGTGTGAATGTTGATAAGTCCCATGATATTTAATTAATGAAGCGTTCGTCTTCGCGTGCTTATTCCCATCTCCTGAAAAACACACCGTTGGTCCAGTGAAAATGGAAAGCCTGTGTCAGCAGCATTATCACAAAGGCGGAAGTCTTTTCGTCGGCAAAGCTTTCACTTTCTTTCCCTGAGAAAGCAAGATAAGTTTAGGCAGTGATGCATAAAAATAACACCAACAAAAGCAGCTCTGCTAAAAGGCGTCACTCTCTCAATAAGTAGCATAGAGTCAATGAAGCATAGGAAAGTTATAAAAATGTAAGCGTAGAAAGAACACTCGTGCTAAAAAAATCCATATTTTTTCATTTCTTTCGCATCGGGATAATAGGATAAGGCAATGAGTATAGAGCTAGAGTATTGAGTATATCATACAAAGACAAGGAAGGTTCACCGATAGAATAATGTGTATAGTATAATTTCACTAGGAAGCCTCTGGTTTAATCAGAATGATGAACTTTTTCTTGAGGTCAAATCAATAATTTTGCGAAGTACATGTGCGTTATACAATATTTATATATTATTCTCCAGGTTTTCCGTCAAGCCAGCAGGACTGACATCTTTCTTTGTTTAGAATGGGAAAGTAGATGGCTTGTTTCTTTTTTAGACATGAGAATCAGTATGGCTTTTGTTTGATAAGCCTGTGGGTTACATAGATATAGGCCTTAAGGTTTTCTACAAGAGCTAGGCAAGCAAAATGCTTTCCACTTTCTTTGTCTTCCTGGGTACTTGGAAAGACTCTGACATTCCAACAGAAATCCTGAAGTCCACGTGCCAAGCGATGAACGAAAGCTCTGTTTCTTGACGAAGGACAAACTACAGCAAATTGTTCATGTTCATAGATCTACAGAAACACTTTCTCCGCCGAGAGTTTCACTTTCGGGTTTGGATGGAATTGAATTTTTTATTTAGATGAGAGGTTCATTTTATTGTGATAGACGTGCACGTAAAAACTAATAATGTTGCTGGACAACTAAGGCTTCAAGACAAGTAAAAACTTCGTGAAATATACATAAAATAAATAAATATACCGGCTTAGTTATTCATGGCAACTAGACAGGTATATCCATTGGACCACAAAATATTAGGATTTGGGAACCGAAACCGAAACACTGATAAAATATTGAGCTTAGATTTTCCCGGTTTCATACGAAAATACCACAAAACATCAATTTCAGATTGTCCTTCGAGTCAAGAACCCCACAAAATCAGGCATAAAGATTTGACAATCTTCAAGACAGACAGATATAATAATGCATTGGACAGGAATTGACAAAAATATTTTGTGATGGGTCACGTAGTTCATGTTAAATTTTTGCCATACATAATTGTCATCATTATAATAAAGATGATATTTTAGCGACACAACCATATTGAAAATCACATGCATGCAAGTAAGTGTTACAACAATCATTAAACCATTATTTTTGTTTGGGTTAAAAGTGAAATGCAGCTAAAAATACGGTACTCTTGCAACGCAGTGGCATGACTGGTAGGGCTTCGACTTACGAGGCGACATATGATAATTGTTCACAAGACGGAAGTAAGCGCATCCAGGTGAAAACCCTGTAATTATTGAAGCACATAATATCAAGTTTCTTTCTACAAGGAGACCTCGAAGATGCTAAGCCCATAACCGTAGAAAAAAGTGGAGATGGCTTTTGTCATGAAGATATTAAAACCATTATTCAGGTTTTTATTCATTTTGCTATTCGCATTCACAGTCTGTATTTTTTGGAAATGGCTTGACACTTCCCATCCCGACCCCATTCACTCTTATTTTTTCTGTATAACAATTTACGGAGGAAATTCAGAATCGCGTGCCACTCACTCGACTTGACTTAAAAAAACCCATGTGCCGTAACCGTAGCTAGCTGGAGCCTTAAGGCAAAGGAACGGGATGAACATGAAATGCACGCACTGAACAGACGTACTACAATCTAATCATTATCATCATATATTTTCGAGGAGGTGGTGGTGGTGGTGCGGCTTGGTATTGTTGATGATACGATTATTTATGAGATGATGATCACTCTTCTTCAATGATGAAGAGCAAAGGTAAAAAAAGCAGAGCATTTCTTACCTTCCGATGGAATAATTTAGATTGCTTTGGTTGATGAACATCATCACATCACGCATCTGCTCACCGGAGCAAAGCAGCTCTTTCTGTTCTTCCTATGCTCATCTGAGGAAGTCTCAGCTTGTGCACACTCCCGCACTACCGGTTCAGCTCAGCCACCAAGGAGGTGGAGGTCATCATCACCAAAAAAGACATGCTTTAAACCGGATTAAATGTAAAAAAACAGAGGAGAAAAGATATAAGTAAGCAGCCGCAGCGGAAGCAGCTGCATCTTAAAGATACACTTTTTTATGAAAATAGATGGGACTACGAAAACAAACTTGACTAGAAAGAATCTGCTGAAGCGAGGGTGGGAGTGGATGTGGAGATGGGCACGCGCTTCTTTTTCCTTTCATCTTTAATTCAAAGTAATGCGTGTTGAGTAAGTACATACCATACTATGTAGCTTGGGCTTGGAATTAAGGAAGATTAGAAAGGTAAGAATAAAGTTCTGTTCTTGATTTTGGATTAGGTTTTGAGACAAGACAAGACAGCTATTTATAATTCGCACTTCCATCTCCTCTCCGCTACTTTAAGATCAAGGCAACGTATCGTAAAAACGCCTAGCCATAGGTATCACTAATTATTCTTAAAAATAATAAGTATTATGCCTTGGGCTTCTTCTAAAGAAGCAAATGACTCTCCTACTAGCCTCTGACTCTTCGAGAGTGAGTGAACGCATTAACATTAAGCTGCGATCATGATAATAAATGCAGCCATTAAAACTGTGTATACGCCATACGCACTAAATAAATCGCAGAACAGTCTGACTTCAGTCAGTGCGCGATGTTTGCTTAACTTTGAGTTTTCTTATCATCACAAACAGTCAGCAAGCTAATTGCAAACAGACGAGAATTTATTTGCTCTCATTAATGAACCACTACTACTGCTGCACATAGGGCTGACATTAACATCTTTTTGAATGTCTTTTAATGGAGATTGGATGTTAATGTGCTTGTATCTCTCTGGCTGAGTTTTGTTTGCTCCATTGTTTCATTTTCCGTTACTCATTTTGTCATGTTGGAGCTGAACCTGAGTGAGTATTGAACCTGGTAAAAAGCACGTCAAAAACTCTGAGGAGAACAAAGCAGAGGATGTGATACCATCAGTTCACGACATGGTGATGGTAGTTATAGAGGAAGAGAACAGTATTTGCACGTAGGAAGAACGCGCAATTAAAATCATCGAAACGACCTAAAAGCAGTTGCTTTATGCTCCATCATGATCATTGATCATAATCATACATCCAATCACTGAGACTTATTACCTAGCCACGTGGAGGGGAAGATCAATTATCAAATTGTGCTTTTGTCGACATCTACAAAATTATATTCATGCGGTTATTATTATACTCTTGATGATTTCAAAACGAGAATTGGCGCACAAATTTCAACTTCACCAAAGGAGGAAGTAAATGGGCCCATGAGAGATACGTATGTATTTGGCTTAAAATTAACAATGCTCAGAAAAAAATAAATCACAACATTTCATGCAGTGAATCAGTCCAGTTTTCCATTTGGACCAAGCCTACTCTTTAACCAATCACCTTGTGAAGGTAAGCACCGCATAGTACCTAATTGGTAGGAATTTTTTTCATTTGTATGTTTATCACAATCACGACGTTTGGACATTCACTGACCACATCTATCTCTATGAAAAAAAGATCAGGTTTTTTGATTACTGTAGAGCAGGTTTGTTTGGAATATAGCATTTGATGCGTGCCACTGCTCATGTTTCCCTCTTGGTTTTCCTGTAATCGTGTTATGTCGCATCGTACCATCCAAAGAAATACCTAAATTGTTTTTAGGCAAGAAGCTTTTGAGATCGGAGAGATGCAAATGAGGTAAATAAGTTTTTTGTTTCTGGAGAACTCCTATAACCTTTTTTGGGCTTGACTTTGGCCATTAACTTACTACCTAATTGCATTTCAATATCTCAATCGCTACTTTGTACAAAGACAAGTCTGTTTGCTGCGACTCAACTCTGAACTGAAGCTTCTTTGTTTTAATTAATAGCTTGAATTGATATGTTCATGATTCATGACCACTATCACATCTTTGGAAAAATGAATACGTGTAGGTATCTGTATCATCCCATCTCATAACCAATTATGTGGCTACTTCAGAAGCTTCATAAGGAAATATCCAGAAGTGAAAGGAGCTGAATGGCGTTATTTTAATCGTTTTCTGCTACCGATGCCTCCATTTTTACATAGAACGGCATCAATATGGTGATGATGACACCAGCATTTTCATTTTGGCAGTTCATAATTCTCATTAATTAAGTCAGTACATATCCCGTATCTTACATATCATAATTCGTAAATGATTAGTCATTAAGTCATTATATCTTGTAGTGAGATAGCGTCAAGGACATCTGACCATTTTTTCAATTTTGCTTCTTGTGTCTCATTGGACAGCAATTATTGGCAGTAGAAGTAGAAATTGGCAAAAAAATGTTTGTTACAATCAGTTTATCATTCTACAAATCTGCAGTTGCAGTGGCGTCGCAATTTTTTCGTCCCACGCAACCTTTACACTTGAGGAGCAAAAATATTGTAAATGCGAAAAATTCTATCAAGTTCAGTTACGAAATGAAGATAAATAATGTAAGGCGTATTTAATGTTAACATTGCATAGGGGTACGTTTAATTTACTTTTCTTACATTTCAGTATCTCATCCCCTAGCAATGAGGCAATGGTGGTGGTAGCTGTGATTAATCACATTAATCAATCGTCATGTCTACTCAGCAAACAAAAGACCGCTGCAGTTAGGTGACAGGTATGCTACTGCTTTTAACATTGTTCATCACATCTTGAATAATCCTTTGGATTGATTTTGTTGCCTTTTTTATTCAATGATTGACAATGAGACGACTAAGAATAAACCTGCAATATTATGCATGAAACCCAAATACTATTTAAAGAAGTATTCTATTTTATAGATTTGCGTTTGCGTTTATAATTTCTATTTATTGTTAGTTCAGCTTTGCTCTCTGTACGGTATTGAATGGTTTTTACTGTCGTTCGTTACAGTTAATGATAGTGACAATGACGCTGGCATGGAGCCAGAGTCAGGAAGTAGGAAATGCAAAGTGAACTTTTTTGTGACTTGAATAGACATACGACTCGCCTCCTGTTGCGATGGAATTGATAGATTGGATGGGTAGCATGGGGAGAGTAAACTTGCTATTCATAGTCGCTAACTTTGATCAACGGATATTTTACTGTACATAATTCAAATGACTAATTTTGTCGAAACTAAACTAATCGCAAATAAAACTAGTTACATAAGTAGCAACAGCAATTCCAAATTCATCTTCCCGCACGTCCCGCAGTTAATACACTTTTCCGATTTTCCCAAAACTAAGACGAAAAGACAAAGAACAGTTAAACTTATCAATTCTTTCCATTTCGTGATAATCAAATATTCCGTGAATATTTTTCGTATGCGTGGCGTGTCAGAACGCTTGTTCCTCTTCAAATCGTAATGGATTAGGTGATGCACGGATAATTAAATGTACAAAAACTAGCTAAAACTGCCCACGTCTAAATCATTCATCATCATGCTTGTTAATTGACAGTGTGACTGCTCCTCTATCACAAGCGCAGCATAATATGAAAATCGAATTCTTCACATTGCATATTTACATTGCTAGAGAAATAACAAAACAACTCGCAATCGCATATACATACCATTTAACATGCTTAGCGTTAGTCTATTTGTCTGTACTGTACCCATTCCCACACTCATTTTTGGCAAGGAAGCGAATCCCAACTTGTTTTCCCATAAATTCTCCCAAAAGATAATAATAATATTTTCAATCTCGCAGAAACTCCTCAAAAAATTAACAATCCATTTTAATGCAATTATAGGAGTTCATCACTTCCTTACGACCCTAACCATCTCGTAACTTACTTACGGTTACAATCACGAACCTTTTTATCCTCTTTGCTCAACAGCAGCAAAAAAATCATAAAAATAAATGCAGCTTAGCATAAAAATAAATTCAAAAAGAAAATTATCATCTAACGAGATCAAATTAGGCAGGTATGCCTCTTCTTTGCTTCGCTCTATTTCCAAAAGACAAAAACAAAATTCGCTTTTTAAATAAGGACATTTCACCTTCTACGAAATTTCAAAGGCATTCTTTCTTTCATTAGGACTTTACCAGTCTGGTTGACTTTGATCAATACCAGCATCCTCGAAGAATAACCTTTTGCATCCTCAGTCAAAAGCGTCCTTTAATCCTTTCAAAGCCAAACTTCAAAACGATAACAAAAATTTATCGTATTCAATTTACTCATACCATATCACAGTACCCACTTCTATCCATATCATGTCACATTTGCATCTTTTGCAAAAATTTGTAGTGAATACATAGCTTAAGCACACATCTCATTAGTGGATTGTGCAAAGGAGCTTTTGCACCAACAAAATGGACTTACAGCCTGAAAACATGCCTTTTCGTACCTTAGCTCGCCTCCTCCCTCGCGACATGAGAGAGATGTTGTTGTCGATTTTTGTGTAACAGGAAAGGCTACTCATGATCATCAGATCACGTCATAGTCATCATGAGCATAATGGAATTTCTATTGAAGCTACACATTCTAGAACTTATTCAGGGAGACTGTGAATGGCTTTGATGAAGATATCGCGGTAGTGTGTTGTGGTGGAGGTGGTACAGTGTCATTAAGAAATTCATACCTGCCACTAATTCCTTATATAATTTCTAGACCTCTATCCTGCCTAATTCTTAATCGAATCAGCTTATTTGCTACGACTAATTTAGCTTTGCTGAGGTAAGCAATGTATGGTTTATGTAGAAGGGGCACACACATTTTTGCTAGAATTTCTGATGATTATGGAGCGGATTTGTATAGTAAATACATATTTTTACTGCTTCGTTGTAGATGAATGAGGCTTAGGATGTACACGAATCATGAAAAATTGTGCACTTTAAGACTCGATTTTTAAAACATATAAAAACATATTTTTCGACTTTCATGCATACATATTTTTAAAAATATTTCGACATTTTCGTAAAAACATGCTAAATTTTGGTTGGGTTTCCAGTAATTTTCGTTTTTCACTAAAAAAATTGACTGATAGTGTCCTAAAAAGTCGGAAATTGATTATAATAGGTTCATTTTTGTTAAAGTTTGACTGATCATTAGCTATTTCAATATTGCTACGAAAAAAGTTTCCTTATAAGTTGAAAATTTTTTTGCTTGCTGCAAAAACGACCCATTTTTGTTGCTATAATGGCCTATTTTGCTACTTTTTTGTACATATTTTCGCACATATTTTGTCGATTTTCACCTTATAAATACATACATATTTTTCGAAAATAAAAACATACAAATCCGCTCCATACTGATGATGTGATGCGATCACAATCACAATCATGGCAAAGCCAAGCCACACGGGCCACAAGTTACATTAGAGCACAAGAAAATGGCCATAAATATTAACGTCGTTTGCTGATGGCTAAATGATGCCGTAAGACAGCTACTCAATAATGAACGCTGAAAGATTATTTTTTATATTGAAAAATTTTACTAAAAGGTCCTCTAAAAATATATTCATGAAATAATAAGGAGCAAAGATGGATTCTCTATGTCTATATGTTAGTTTTTGCCTGTATTTTTTTTTCTTAAGAGGCTAAGACACTTTTTATTCTTGGCGGAATGAATTGGAAAAAATATAGAGAAGGAGGAAGAAGTTGAAAAGGAATAATATGGAATATCGCCTGTCGCATCGTCATTATTTCGCTTCTCCTGTAAAAAAAGTAAGCACATTCTAGATTTTTTCTTTCGTGCGTTGATGCAATATAGTTAATGTGTGTGGATGAATATTTTATGTTAAAAAATATGTACGTGCCTCTACCTCCTCGTCTTGTTTTGTGCGTAGAGGATTATGGCTGCTTTAGCTTTTAGATGGAGTTTTTTCTGTTCATTTTTTTTACCTGCTATACTTTTCATGAGGAATTAAAGCTAAAGAAGAAACGTAAAGAATATGTATTCACAGTAAGAGTAACCAAAGTAAAATGCTCAAGACGACGATCGCATCGACGATGTTGATGATGATGTGGATGATGATAATGATAATGGAATTGGAGGACTACTTCCCTTTTCCATTTTTCATCCTTTTTATCCGTCCATCTGAGGCTAGTTCAGGTTGATCAGGCAAGGTGGAATGGTCGATAAAAACATTATATGGAAAATACGGTTTACTATTGACAAGTGGTGAGATATTGGGAAAATCCATTGTTCATCATTAACAATAGTAAGCTGATATATTGCATATTATCGGCGGAAATCGAAACAATTTGTAACTGCAACATTACATAACACCGGAAGGAAAACAGATACCATTCTTGGAAAGCATTTACATTCATAGGGGAAAATAGTGTCTTGTGAAAACACTTGCCATTTGCTTGGTTTTGAAATATAAACCTGCGTAGGGCAAGAAATATCAAGTAAAGCAGTGAAATACATTTCCACGACATTCCAATTTTAAAAGAATTCATCAGTCAGCACCTTTTAGCTGTGGTAAAGCAATTAATTCGTGATTTAAAACCAAGTTTATCCAGTGCATCCTTGCCTGAAAATTCCTAAAAACAAAGATTTCTCCAACCTTCAGTTCTTGCATCTTAAGGAAGGAGTAAGTCTTCGCTTTTGTGAAAGCAATTCAGCCTGTGAACTTACCACGTGCACGCAAAAGATATAATATCGTGTCGTGTCGTCCGCATGCAATCTGTGAAAATCAATAAGCTTTTATTATTATATACAAACTAATTTTTAAAATAAATTGGGATAAGGTTTAACGGGGGATTTAATTTTAAAACTGTTTAATAGTGATTTTTATCGCAAATACAAAGGAAAAAATTCAATTGCATCATCATCATCTTCTTCTTCGTCATCAGTGAATTATAAGTTGACTTCTTAAGTTGTCCGCGCTTATTGGTGGCTACGGTTTCACTTGTATTATTCAAGACGAGGTTTCTACAAAGGTAACCCAATCCAAGACCTCTTTTGAAAGCGTTTCTTCATAAGTAGTAAAATTCGAATGTGGTTTGGTTTTTTGTTCTTGTTTCTATGGTCGTGATCGAAGGAATCAACAACAACAACAACGCCATTTTGAGACGCAAAACATCCTAGAAAACAAACTTAACAAAGGATCTGGTCCTGGCAGAAGTGATGCTATCGTTCTCCGATTTGAGCAAGTGAATCGAGCAATAAATTTGTGAAGCAGATATTAGTGTCCTCCCATTCAAAAGAAATGGTTTTCATTTAGCGACTTGTGTCAACGCAAAAGGAAAAGCAAAGCAGGTTTATTTTCTTGCAGTTGACACGACACATGTATAATACATGGAAGAAAAGTTAAAAATATAAGTGAAATTAAATACAGTTTCGGAGAACGAAATAAAAATAGTATATTTAGCTAAATCAGAAAGCTAGTGTTGTTAACGTTGTGAGAAAATCTGACAGTTTGAGATAGCTTCGAGAGTGACTCAATTTTATCAAAAACTAAAATTCGGTGATTT
>JAHZNI010004028.1:0-10657 GCA_027744415.1 Seira ritae | reverse complement strand
TTGGTTGCACCACAGGATGCCTGCCATATTTAATACTGAAGAGCAAGTTCATGTAATTACTAAAGTTAACTTTCTTTCCACCTTGACCTTTGTTCTATCCATTGATCTTTTTAATTCGAGTTCAATAAATGGACTATTTTACAGATATGGCTCAATGCAACACCCGACACTGATCCAAATGAGCTTCTGGGAATACTGAAGCCAGTTAGCCTTCAATGGCATGCGGTGGATTCCAAAGTAGGAAACTCAAGGTGTCATGATCAGGATTGCATGCAACCAGTGGAAGAAACGAAGAAGTATGAACCTCTACTTTTTTTTGTAAATTACTGTTTTTTTTTCTCTTTCGTGCGCGCAATGTGATTCATAACGAAATAATTTCAGGAAAGTGAATACGTTCATGGATAAGTGGCTCGTGAAGGGTCCATCTACTAAGAAAATTAAGTCAGAGGACCCTCCTGAGGATGAATCTCCGGCCAAGAAGTCTAAGTCGAGCGATGATAATTAAATATAGTTAATATTAGAAGCAGTAAGTGCCAAACATTCCATTTCAATTATGCCATTACCAACACCAGTTTTTTGTGCAGTCTCATAAAATTAAAAAGGAATGCACATTTCAGTATTACTGTACGCTTTGTAATGAATTTGGTATTAAAACTTTAAATGTATTTTACTAGCAAACAAAACCGCCGACCAAGTTCATCCAAACATATTAATAACAATATCTTGATTATGAAGATTAACAATATTAATTATTGCCAAACCTAAGCAGTTACATATTTTGAAATAATGATAACTAAGCTCGATTTTTGGCTTCAACTTCAACACTAACCACATTATCACAAACTTCTGTTCGCCAAATTGAAGGATTGATCTTCGCAAGTAAATACGTAACTTTTTGTTTGCGAATAATGAAGCTTTTTGAAAAATACGTTTTCGATCGTCTTAAGCGACGTTATGGCCGTGGAATATTAAATTAAATCATTAGGAAAGGCTAGGAGCCGGAAGAGGTTCAGTCTCTTTTAGCAACCACTGATAACCGGGATCTTCTGGAAGTATCCCTGTCGCGTCCATATGATTCTTTATCTTTTCTCGAACATCAGCATGATATCGATTGAGGTAGTGAACCTATAAGACAAAACAGTTGTTTGATGTAATGGAATATTAAGGTCTCAATGGATTGTCCTCGTTACTTATGCAGAGATTCAAACCTCAACAGGCGAAAGCATATCAACTTGTATCAAATTCCTTTGAATTGGAACCATTGTGACGTCTTCGAAAGTCAAGTACCCACGATTGGCAAAATTGTAGAATGTTGGAGCAGAAATGACACGAATGATGTTTTCCAATCGGATTCCAAACTCTCCGTCATGGTAGTAACCGGGTTCTGTACAAAATTAAGAATTTTTGTAAGTATTCATACTCCGCGCTTTTGGCATTTTATTTTAAAAGATAACGAACCGTTGGAAAAGAACATATTTTCCTGCAGACCAGGGTCATCCGGCATTGGGCGCCACGTAATGCCTACATAAAATCAGAATAGTACGGCTATTAAAAAGATCCGAGCTCAACTAACGAATAGTAACTAGCAAACAGACAGCTATCGAAACATTGAAACTTACCCGAAGGACCTTCATGTACATTCAGATAGCTTCCGATTCCGTGACCGGTTCCATGAAGATAATCCAGACCAACTACGTTAAATATAAGAGAGATCTTTTTACTAACATGAAAATGAAAACCAAAACAACGCTAAGTACTATTTCAGGACATTTACCATCCCATAAAGCTTTTCGAGCGAAACTATCCAAATAGTTTCCAATTAACTTGTTTGGGAATATCGAATTCGCAAGTTGAATTTGTCCCTTTAAAACTCTTGTAAAACATTCTTTTTGAAATGCAGTAGGAGTGCCGAAATGAACTGTTCTGGTAATATCGGTGGTGCCATCAAGATACTGGGCACCAGAATCAACCAAGTATACTTCCTCAAGAGACAATTTTCTGCTTTCTGAGGCAGAAGATGGGTTATAATGAATGATTGCTCTGTAGTGGAGGGAAAATAAACAGGAAATAATTAAACAAAATTGAAATTAATGTTAAATTATTACAAAAATACTAGGCGAAGGTAAAGGTAAAGTACCCGTTCGGCCCACTTCCAGAAATCGTTGGAAAGCTCAGAGATACGAAATCTTTTTGCTGCCTAAAATAAAGAAAAAGTGGAAAACCGAAAAATTTATTTCAGGGCCCAATTCGTAGATCTCATACGCAGGAAATTAATTACCTTCTAAACTCTTCAAGTTTTGTTGCAGCAGAAACTTCAGTGATGACTTCTCCAGCTTTTAGTGCCTTTTCTAACCAACCAAAAAATAAGCAAACGGCAGCTCCGTCACGAATATGAGAGTTTTTCATTCCAGCGACTTCCACGCTATTTTTTATCGCTTTCATCGGCGCGATCGGAGAAAGCTTCACGATCTGACGCTCATCTGGCACGACACTGACCAAACAGTAGTTCGCAAATTTACTCAACCAAATTTTGCCCGTCTTGGATTCGACCTAAAACGTAATAATGACACAATTGGCCGATTTGATAGAAAACTACAATGAATATAATGATGAACTTTAAAGATGATCAAATACATACTAATAGCTTACAATTTTCTTTAAAGTTTTAAGAACATCCTCGTATTGATGAAGTTTACAATCCTGAGTATTTAACGACTCAATAGCACAATCTCCCACTTTCTGAGTATCGATAAAAATATCTAATGATTCCTTTCCAATTATTACATACGCAAAGAAAACAGGATTGTAGGGGATATCAGATCCTCGCCAGTTTAAAAGCCCTTTATCAAACAAAAGATGACATTAATGGAATACATCGAAATATGCAACCACCAGTACCACTCAGTTCTAAACAATGGAGGCGATGCGCAACTCACATGCAATTTCATCAAGTTCGGAAATAATCAAGTAGCTAGCATCCGCTTTTTCCATCTCTTTTCTAACATCGGCAAGTTTATCTGTTGTGCTTTTTCCAGCATATTTCAAGGGAAGCAACTTTACCGGATTCGCCGGAGGCGATGGCCGATTTTCCCAAATTAAATCTACCAGATTCTCCGAAACAGGAGTGAGCGTATTTCCGCTTGAGTGCAATTCTCTGGACAGTCTATCCCATTCATCCTTATTGCACAATTTTGGATCAACTCCAATAAGTGATCCGCCTTTTAAGTTCTTGTTAAGCCACTCCGCCTGGGTAGGAGTTTCCGCAACACCTAAGGCACCAAAACAAAAGTTTATCGTCTCAAGTAAATGAAGTCATCCCATCGTCAATTACCGCATTCATCCTAAAAAATAGGTCAAACCGGTGAAAGTCTGGAAAAATCTGGCATGAGAAATAAATTATTACCCATCTTCATCAAAGTCCAGTTCTGGTCCATCTGCTCGGACGCCTGCAAAAAGTACCTTCCATCAGTCCACATCAAAGCTTGAGTCGGCGTTACGATCGCAGTTCCCGCAGAGCTGTCATTAAAAAATAAATACAGTCATACCATTATTAATAACTAAATCCAATCCACCCCGTTCTCATACATTCACTTTAAATAGTTCGTCCATCGCTTACCCATCAAACCCGGAAATGAAAGCACGACGTTCATCACAATCGGCGATGTACTCACTGTTGTGGGCATCGTGAGATGGGATAATGTAAGCTGCCAGCGGTTCCTTGACCAGCTCCACATTCCCCATAAGCTGTCGAAGCTTTTGAAGCAGTAAAGTGGTATTTTTGGGTGGCATTTTAATGGAAGAATAACACAAATCTAGAAATAATAATTACAAAAATAAATGTGCCGAACGTTTCACTCAAAATTCATACACCAGAGAATCGATCAAAATGAAAGTTGTACTTAAATATGAAAATTTATTAATTTTACAAACCCGTGAACACCTCAATAAAAACCTCAACAAGCTCTAAATTCCTGTAGTTGTAGAACGAAAATACATGTATTGAAAAATAAATCAGAACATGTAAAACTTTATCTCGAATTATAGTTATCAAAGGGCTTATGTTCAATTGATTACTTTATCGTTTATCGCAATGATCGCAATAGAATAGATCACTTATCACTTGAGTACCAGTCGCAGCAATCATCGATTAGGGAGATGCAGGTGCTCTGTCATCACTTGTCTCGTTGACATTTGGCAAAAGTATCGCTTCTGATGACTAGTGACAGCTGTTTGTCTAGTGCCGGCATAGTAAAGCCATGACATGGCATACGCTACACTGCACTGCCTGGCTATGTTTTCACTTTTTTGTTGACTTCTCAAAGAAATCTAAAAACAATACACAAGCACGAGCATGATCATTTGATCATGCATGAAAAAGGGAACAACATCTCGATCCGTTCTGTGAATTGAGAGCGTTTTAAAAACATCTTTAGTAATCAGTTTATATTATGGCTATGACATTGTAAAACTGTGAATTGCGTGGACTGTGGACTGACTGAATTTGAACTTAAAGACTCCATAAAATATATTTCTACATGAAAGGATGACCATGATTGCACGAAAGAGTTCCTTCGTCCTTTCATCCTCATTCATACCCATCTCTTCGCCAAAGAATTTCAATCAAAGTATCCCGGCGAAAACGTTTTTGTGCAATATAATTCATAGAAGTTTATCTGGCAATGAACATGACGCCATACGCATCAAAGATAACCGTCCGAAACTGACGAAGGAAGAGTTGGCAGCTCGTCAAAAAGCGATGATGGCGCGGGGAATCCCATCCAGGAAACCTGTCGATGGGGTGAAGAAGGTCGTGTTGGTGTCCTCTGGAAAAGGTGGGGTTGGGAAAAGCACCGTCGCAGGTTCGTGAGGTGAATATATTTACTATTATTACTTGCATTGCATATTAAAATCAGGAACATAGCTGGTCTTAACCATGCATGAATTTTTATTGTAGTGAATCTGGCAGTTGGAGCTAAGCAGCTATACCCATCTAAAGAGGTATGAAGTTCATTAGCGAATCACATGAAGGCTGTGTATTTAATTTATTTTTGTGAGTATTAAATATACTTCCTTAATTTCAGATATCGCTTTTAGATGCCGACGTATTCGGACCTTCCCTTCCTCGCATGATGAACTTGTCGGGTGAACCAATGTTGAACGAAGGTAAAATGTATGTAATTATATAAAGGCGTTTTTGTTGAATGGTTGAGAAAGTTAAATATCGTTGTATTCCATTCTTTTCAAGAAAAGAAAATGATCCCATTGCAGAATTTTGGAGTTAAATGGTAATTTAAGATGGAATCAGAATTACTTCAAAACGTGTATTTATGTATGTCGACTGAAATATTTTATCTATGATTTCAAGCCGTGGCGATCGATGGTATGGTCCATATTTCTGAACTACTTCATTCAGTTCTAAACTATAAAATTAGTTCGAGTTAGCATTTATTTATATTTTGATTGAAGGGGCAATAATTGTAACAACGCCTCAACAAGTTGCCATTCAAGATGCAATCAAAGGAGTAGAAATGTTTAAGAAAACCAATGTGCCAATAATTGGATGCATTCTTAACATGTCTTCGTTTAAATGCCCTTCCTGTGGATCTGAAGCATCTGTTAAGTCAAAAATTAGTCATTTAACGGAGAAATACTCTATTGATCTTCTGGGGGAATTACCAATAGATTTTGAGGTTGGAGATGCGTGTGATGAAGGGCAGCCGGTGGTTTTACTAAGTAGTAAGAACTCTCAAGTAAGTACAAAAGTAATTTATTCAACTAGCTACTGTAAATAATAGTAATTTGGTGTTGCTGGTTCATTCTGAAGAAATGCTTTAATATCTTGATTTGCAGGGACAAAGGTTTGAAAAAATTACGAAACGAGTCATAGAAAAATTATTTTAGGTAATGTCTTTACTTTTATGATTTTACACATAATGAATGCAAATTAAAGAGAATTTATAATGCCGAATTCAATACTAAAAAACGAAGAATGGGCAGAAGAATGTTTTATTTTCTCAGCTACATCTACATCAAATTGATTATAAATCAAATTATACTATACATACTCCCATTGTATTTTAAAGATCCGTAAGAAAAAATAATTGCATCATCAGAGAATCGCTCTATCATATAAATGTTTTTAAAATATGCACTTGTTAGACTTCCATGAAAATATCAAAATTTAACGGTAGGCAAAACTAATCCCTTTTCAAAATTCGTGAAGTGTTGCATTAAATGAAAATAGTTTTTTAAAAGCTTTTCTCGAAAAGACTAAACTTACTAAATGCCGTATTCTAAATTAATTATCTATCGTAAATTCATAATTTCTAGATGCTACTGAAATCCTGCGCGTGAAACGTTTGCACATAAATACTCAAAGTAGTTTGTAAAGCAGTTAAGTTAACGACTTCTAGTTTAACTAATTTAACAAATCGTGTTCATTTGTCTCTGCTTGGTACGTGTAAGAAATCCCCAGTTCTCTCGATTCATACAAAGCAGCAGCGTCAAGTGAGGGAAGGGATTCTGACAATCCTGGTCCGCTGTGTCCAGTTTCATTTGCTGATGCCGAAACGGAACTGTAGGACGGCAACTGAATGACTTGATCTAAAGTTGTAAGATCTTGATGTTCCTGCGTTTGCGAGTCGTCAGATATTAACTGGGCACAGGCAGCAGCCAAAATATCTATTGAAAGTGTAGAAGCGATAACGAATAAACATATAAAACTTATGTCATACTACTTAATTATTATTTAATTTCTTGACATTTTGTATTCCTACCATCTTGTGGAAATGAAACATTGGAAATAGAATCGCCCTTTCCAAAACCGAGGTCTAGTCCCAGTGAATCTGAATAAAATGACTGGTATCTTTCATCGTTGTTCTGTGGGACGTTAGTGGTAGAATTCGCCAACCCTGCTAGCTCCGGAAGGAGATTTTCATTCTGAAATTGCACACGTATTTATTGACCGTACATTTCAATCTGGATAATTTTATTTAGAGTATAGTTAATGAAAACATCAAAGTAACTACGACTTCATACCAATATAATGGTTTGAGTGCTTTCATTTTCCTTGTTAGCCTCCAAATCCGTTTGTATGTAAATTAATCGCCCATTGTTGACCAAATCTTCAAAATTAATGGACCCGCCCTCTGGAATTGTGATTCCACTTAGGTCAACAGTGAACTGGCCAGAATTAAGCTCGTTAATGTTGAATTGGGTTGCTTCCGCAGAAACTGAGAAAAGGCGGAAAGCATGGATAGAATGATACTTAAAAACGTTACCCAGTTAGTTATCTAAACACTTTTTTGCATTGGCTTTACCTTCGTCGCTTATTGCCCCAGAAGGATTGTACTGGGGTTGATGTTCTTGAGGTGGATTTCCTAGTTCTTGGTTGACATTGATCGAGTTTGCAGCTTGAGTAGTTGAAAGATTGGTGCTAGCTGCAACATTTTCTTCATTTCTACTGTCAATAGTTTGACTCTGGTTGAGGTTCTCTTCGTTCCTCGCGGGACCTACTTTACTTTCTTTTTTCTCACTTTTGGAGGCTTCTTGATTGGCCCTACATTCAGATACATAACGGCCAAGAATGTCGGCCACAGCTCTGTCAGTTTCACTTTCCATGGGCATAGTAAATTCGGACGGATCATACGGGCATTTACGACGCTAAAAATAAAAGTACATCCAATTTAGGGCATATTTAAGATTAAAAGTAAAATAAATCAAAGCAAAATAAATCAAAATAAAATAAGGGAGAACTTGTTCATACGTTGTTGTCTAAAGATACCTCATCCCAGCTTACCATCGAGGGGCGTAGACCTTTGCTTTCTTCGGATATTGTCCACAAATGCCCCGCCCCGCTCCGTGCTTTCTCTCCCTTCTTGAAGTACGGATTGATGCTAAGATTATGACGGACTGAATTTTTCCATCTGTCATCGTCGGGTTTGTAAAATGGGTAGCGGTCACTAAAATGATTAAGTATTGCAGATTAAAACGCTTCATCTATCCAAAATCGATTGCTGTCAATGAGTTAGTCTTACGATATCCAAGTGTAGATCTCGGAAACAGTCAGCCCACCAGTTTCAGTTAAAGCCTTTTCAATCAGTTCCGTGTATGTACATCTTGGCTTGCCGGCTTCGTCCATGATCATTCCTTCCTGACTCGAAATCTTGCTACCACAATCACTTCCGTTGTTTAACTTCATCTTCTTCGCAAAATTTTCCAATCCTACATCATCACCATTTCCATCAACCAATTCTTCGTGGACAACGTTTTGAATGAGGAGATCAAATTCATTCGGTGCGTCCGAAGTAACGACCGTGAACTGATCGGGTAAAGTGAAAGGAGGGAAATCGCTATGTTCTATCGCGCCTTCTACAGTTCCTTTCGAAAAATAAGCTTGATCCTGCTCTGAGCAGGTTTCACCGCACTTGCTGCGGTCTTCCGAAACTTTGGGTGCTTCCAGTTCTATGACTTTCTCTTGCATCAAAGCGTTTGGTTCAGAAACTTGCAAACCCTCTTGGCCCTGACCTCCCTCGATGTTAACTGGATTTTCACCCAAATTAGCGAATACTGCTGCTGTGCTTTGTGAGTCAGATAAGGATACTTCGAAAATTGCCTGGGTTTCGACAGCCTGCTCCACTGGTATGTCTGATTCCGATTGAAACAGTTTTTCCACTCTGAAGTCTAGAAGCCACAGTAAGTTTGTATCACCAGCGTTCTCCTTCATTATACGTATCTCCCTGTATTTGCAACATACAAAAACTTGGCTACCCCCTTTTTTACAGAAAATCTACATCTACTTCGCTAACCTGACATTGCAAGCCATTTTTAATTCGGTACGAACCGCTTACATAATTCAATTTAAAAAACCAACAGGAAGAATTTTATATATAACTAATGTAATTCGATTTATCTTCACCTCTCTTAGTTGATTCAGTCTGCATATCCAGACATGATGGAGGATAAAACGAATACAATCGGCCGGAATTTCCTTGATCAGTCTCGTACCCTGAAGTAAGCGACCTTTTTTGCTTCTGATTGTAAGATGGGATGGACACCGGAGACGGAATCCTTTGTCGTTTTTGTGCTTTCACTTTATTTTTCGAGACTTCATAAGTTGGGCGCACGGGATAGTGAACAAAAAAGAGATCGCCCTCTGGATTAAAATCTTTCAGTGGTCCAGCTTTGGGTTCCTGCTCCTGCAACGATTCAACTTCTTTAATCTTGAAGCTTTCTTGGCCCCCCTGCTTATCTTCCAATTTGGTGCAATTCTTTGTCCACACAACTAGCTGAGCTATCTTTCGATTAGTACTGATGGGCACAACCTTTTCAATGCCTTGACTAAGGGTTTGATTATCCTGGAGCGGATCCTTCTCTTTAGACGGAGGGGGAATCGGTTGAGACCTAGGCCCTTAAAAGTGAAGAAATCTTTATAAATGAATTGAAAGAAATAATTCCCTTTCATTTTTACTAGTTGTATCTTTCTAGGAATTGATTTCCACGATATGGGGCAGTGTGAGACCAACAAGTTTCCTACAACTGTCATGATGGTCGTTACAATAATTTGATTTAAGATGCTTAAGGCCTAAGGTAGAAGAAATTAAGCGTCCAACTAGCTACTATACTTCGTAATTCTGTTCTTATCCAGCAAAAATCTTCGAAAGAATCTGAAGGGACTTTTCACTTTCCTTTTAATTCGCCTTCGGCGTATATTGACTTTTCACGGTAAATAAACAAACTTGTTTGTAATCAATGATAAAAATAAATACCAACCAAAGGTCCACATAACATTTGACTAACTTCCCAAAATTATGTCGATAAATCGAGACTACAAACAAAAAGCAAAGCAAGTCCCACTTGCCCTCATACACGCCCCTCTAAGGCATGGCTACCTATTTAGTGTTTGTTCTAGTTCTGCTTTCTTTTTGCAATTTAGACTACGTTCTTTAGGCTTATCATGGAAATAAATTACCAACCTTTCTTAATTAATGCAGATTCGAAAAAATTTTGCTCACAGACAGACGTCAACCATAACAATCCTACTACAGTTTCCTTCAACTGCAAAAAATAAAATGACGAGTGACGACTTTTCACTTTTCAGTGTAAAGCCTTTTTCTTCACATATGCATGCATATTCTAGGAAAGGAATATACTATGATGACATGGGAAACCCTTGGCTGGAGAAAATGGAGACGCAGAAGTAAGTACTCAATATCAAATATAAGTATAAAGTTTTCCAAACTTCCTTGTCTATCCACCCTCATGACTTTTTATTGTTCTCAGGTTCTTCAACCCCTTCCTTAAAAATGCGTATCCGAATCTAGATTTTACCATCAATTTCTAGCCATGCATTAGATATCATCCTTCATTAAAGAAACTATAGTCTGACTGACTACATAATATAGCTTCCTTTTAGCTTAAGCGTTGAAAGTTAAAATATTAGAGGAGGAAGTTGAAGGCACACGACAACGCCATCAAAAACATAAAATAAGTATCCGCATAGCCCATGCATGCACAAACAAATCTATGCGTATCTCTAAAAGAGTATTTTATATAAAAAATGCATACGAATAACAAACAATGGCTTTCTTTGGGTAAACGTCCCTTTGCACATCGTATTGTAACTTCCATTCCCAGCTCTAGTAATAACAGCACACGA
>JAHZNI010004027.1:0-17535 GCA_027744415.1 Seira ritae | reverse complement strand
GAACAAATTCTTGTCGCCCGAATTTAGGTATATGATAAGCAATGTTATTTTTTTACTTTAAAGCGAACATGACTAATGCGAACAAATTTTAGTACGAACAGTATTTTGAGTCCCAACAGGGTATAGCAGTATGCTAAAGCGAACAAGCATTAAGAAAGGTCTGCTGTCATAAAGGAATGACGATGACTGAAAAAGTTTTTCGAAGGTACCTACAAAACTTTACCCTTATTATTCGTCTATTAGGTACTTAGGCCTGCTTTTTAACCAGCAAGCCTAACAAAATCATGATGAGTCACATGAATGTTGGAGCAATGTGAGGATTATAATGAGCACTACAATGAGAAAACAACTCGCTTAACCCTTTACAGGAATCATAAGCATTCAGAAATTGTCACTTCATTTTTCATTTGCATTTTCGAGCGTAAACATTCGTTCTATTTTCTATTTCTAGCCTATTTCTTCTATTCAGGCACTCAAATGCCGTGGCACTATTCAGGCACTCACTATGTATTCAGACCTTACAAGTTTTGTGTTGCAATGGTCAAGGCCAAAATATTTCTCTTCTTGACAAAATTGAAAAAGACATTTTGTCTTCTCTTTTGAAAACTTCAAAACAGTCACTTATGTATTTCCGATCATTTTGTGAAGGAAAATTAACTTGGCAAGAGTATTAATCATGGCATTTGGACAAATAAACTATTATGTAATGTGCTGTTTCTCACTGCTGACTCATTGTATATTTTTTTTCTTAATGCGAACATGTTCGTCTTAGCTAAAGCGTACAAATTTTAGTGCGAACAAATACACGCCGCCCAAGCATGTTCGTCTTAGAGAGAGTTGACTGTATCTTCTTATCATCATGTGCAATGACAATTTGTTCCGCTTTAACAGTCCTTGTCATCTCTGTTTCACTACTTATTTGCATTTCTACGCATATATGTACACATTCGTTATTTTCCCCTTGGCCATTTACATATTTCTCTCGAGTGCAAATGATTCTTTTTAAATGTTGGAACATGATCATGAGCAGGTTTGCTTCTGTCTGGTGTTTCATTCAATAGTATAATAGTAATAACGGAACTGACATGTTCTTGTATGCTCCTCTACCTGTCCATCTGAATTGAATGAGAGAGCTCTTTAGAAGCTGATAGTGATAATGATGATGAGATGAGGGGGATGCAATGGGAATTGATGAAGAGGACGCGCGAGGCAAAGACATGAATGAGTTTTTATCACTATAAATCCTCTACAGAGTTGACGACTCACAAAAAAAACTAATAGAAATGGCCGGGAGCACGCTTCATCATCCCGTAATCACCATCATCCATGTACCTCTTCTTACTTCCATCTGATCCATCAATGAATGAATTTGAATGGATGGACGATGGACGCGTTCAATCCGCCTCATCATCTCTTTCAAATCAGTTCGGAAGAAGATCTTTTTTCCATCTTAATTAACAGCCGATGCTGTACTATATTCACGGATGGCAATAAACCTCATGTTGATCATACTAGTGTGCTGTGCATGCAACAGGTTTTAATTACCTTCTCTCTTGATTTACGAACCAGAAATGATTTTTGGTTGAACAGGAACTTTTTTCAGATGGATGATGGACGTTTGAGATCTTGATCTGATCTTTAAAGCTCTACGTAAACATCTCTAAACACACATTAACTTACCCATGTACGTCTGTAGAATACAGTGAAGGGCGGAAGTTTTTCCTTTAAATTTAGAATTCGAAAAGGTGGTGAACTTCAAGTAAAAAAAGGCGAAGAGCGCGTGAAACCATGCACCATGACATAATAAACCAAACAATATTATGAACAGGGTTTCTCGTAAAATTAAATAAGCAGAGAGTACGCAGCAAGCATAGTACTTATGTACATGCATAATATTACGTAAGATAATTTTTTTTACAAAAAAAATATGTGAAATGATAACGAAAGGAATGTCTAGTTGTTGTAGTAGTAGGAGAAGAAGAGGATTTTCCACTTTCTTTCTAAAAAAAAGTCTAACCAAGATTCCGTTACTTTTCTCATACTTACTCTACTAACATTTTTTTATCGTTGGAGCAACAAGTTTAGCTCGCGAATTTTTTTTCTTCTTCTTCTCCGAACCCCTCTAACTTGACATTCATGACCATAATGGATTTTAAAAATAATTATGTGTTTTTGTTTCTCGATTTCATATTAATAGAGAGTGCCCTTATTCCATGTAGTATTTTCGCATTTTCTAGAGAATAAAAATGCAACATTTCTAGGAGGCAAAGACCGTAACAATTGCCAGAAAAATTGGGTAATAATAATAGTATAGGAAGCGAAGTATGTACATACATACTTTTTACAATTTTATTTTTCATCGGGGAAGAAAAACCATGGTTCTGTATTATTATTATTATTATTGGATCATGAGCGGAAGTATCAAAAACGTATCCCTTGTTCAGTTTTGCGAGGAGGTTCGCGAAAAACGTTGCTTGTTTCTTCACGGTACTGCACAGCCCCGAATCCTCTTTGCCAAATCATATTATACCATACCAATGCTTTGTCTGGGACTCTTGACTGCAAAATTTTTCTGGTACTTCAAATATGTACTTTATTTTCTTCACTGAATGAAAGAACTATCATTTCATTCGTAATGTTCTAAATAAATCATTATTTGATTATACAACTAATACAACAATGGTGCATTATACCTATTCTTGGTATTGCATTCGTCAATCCCATTTTTGTTTTCTCTTTGTTTCACGGTAATAATTTCACTCCGCTCACTCTCCCTTGAGTTGCCTGTATGATGGATGTAATCATAGGATTTATTTCGACTTCCCACTTCGGACCATGACTTGTTGCAGAAAAATTAATGGCCTGGATACAAGTTTATTCATCTTCATCGTCGTATATTTCAAGGGATCATCGTTCACATTGAAATATACATACAATATTGGTCGAGTATCGGTTATGACTCGACGACTCGAGTCAGAGTCACAGATAACAAAAGTTTTTTCATCTGTGAATTTCTCAGAAAAAATCCAGAAGACCAATAGGAGTAGGTTTAGGTTCATGAATCATATGAAAATTTTGCAAATGCAATATAACATGGAATAATCGAATCTCTTCAGACAAATTACTAGTGTGATCGACCGATCGTGATCATTCATCATCAATTTCTCCGTAGACCACAAGAGTAATAATGTATAATATGTTTCCTATGCAATATACTTTCATTTAAATTCCAGCGTCCGAGGATAATTTAGCACCTTGCCCTCCATGAACAGGTATAAGATCTAATTTGTTAATGAATTAATGTGATACATCGAATTTTGATTGCACACCTTTTCAACCGTGGCCTATCCCTTTCTCTCAGCTTATCATCGTCGACTCGACACTCAACATGTTTACCTAATGCGGTGGAATGTTGTTTTTTTACTACTTTAGCTCCATCATCAATACCACTTTAAACGAGCCAGGTAGTATAATCTACTGCGGAGGTAAATATAGTGGAGTGGACTATTTAGATTTGCTCGCGTCGTCTCCTCTCCTCGACCAAACTCCTAATGTGCGAAAATACCTGTTCAACATTTTAGCGTTGTCATTCCTGTCCTATCATATCTCTGTCGCGGTTTTCCACTTTTCGACATGCATAGTCACATTTATTTTAAAAGGCATAATATTGTACGCATGCATCAATTAGCATTACCGGGGGATTAAGTAAGTGAAGGCTTATTCTCTTTTTTTTTTTGTTTTACTCTTTGATAATAGACTTGCACCTGCACAGCTTAATATTTTCTTCAGCTCAGCTAGCTGGAATTTGTTTAGGATTGAAGTACATAGGTATGTAGGCTCGGCAATGGCAATACATTTTGGAATTATATAAATAGTTCTTAGCGGATTTCGTTAAATATTCATGGGTCGTGAGCTTGATCAGAGATAAGGAAACCGAAGAATTTTATTTTTTCGTACAAAAGGTGGTAACAATAACTTTTATGGATCAGTCAAGTTCGAACTTGTTGATGCCTTTTGCCATCACCGGTGTTGCACATTTCTCGAAGACAATCAAAAAAATCTCATTCAGGATCAGGATGCATACAAAGTTGTTTCCACATTACTTACTACATACTCCGTCAACGTAAATAATCCTACAGAGCATTGGTGATGATGATGATGATCCACTCACCATCAATCTTTGTTTGATTTCAAGATAACTCCATTGAAGACTCAGAGATTTATTTAATTGGACTTAACAACGCAATCCTGTCACCTTGCAATTCAGTCTAGTTTCTGTGATAGTCGTCTACAATAATATATATCAATCACACACTCACAAAAGCTTCAAGAGCCGATCTGCATCTCAGGAATAAAAAAAATATTCAATCAATTCCTGTTTAATTTTCATCCCGTTTTTATCCAATGGTTTTTATTTCAAATGTGTGACATGACAACGCATTATTACTTGGGTTGGGTTCTTTAGTATAGGTATTTCTCATCAGAAAATCAACAATGGAGCATGAACCAGCAGAAAATATACGACGAGTCTCAATCGATTACTCTTCGCCCGTCCCCATTCAATCTCGTTTTATACCGCAAGAAGCAAATTGATTTTTCCTAGGCATGCAATATTTTTATCCGGAAGAAAAGTAAAAGAAAAGATGAGGAAGTAAGTGCAAGTGGGGGTAGGGGGAAAATGTTATCATGAATTGAATTGAATTTTGAATAAAGCGCCTGGCTTGGCAATCTCAATAAATAAAGTACCACCATCCGAGAGAGCGATCCAATCCACCGGTTTTCCTGTCAATCTCGAAATCACGTAAACTTTCCCATTCACTCCCTCCTCAAGTTTACCTTTAAGCTTCGATTTCATTGCGTTGCACTAATTTGACTCTATTTCTCTTTATCATCATCTCTCCAAACTTGCGTGCGAAAGCAGATTTATCTCCTTAAAAGATTTGATCAAAATGAAATGATCAATCTCATGGAGAGAACTGGGAAATAGTAAATTTTTTCTCGTATCTTTCATTTAATATTTTTTCACACTTCATATAAAAATGTTTGAAACATTCAAAATTTATCATAAAAAAAGTTCATCAGTTTTATCTGATTTTTTGATGGTCTATGAAATGAAAGTGAATTGTGCTTTTCCTTTTTTGTAGAGAAATAATATAATACTAATCATGAATCATGATCCAATCCACTCCGCCAAGTCAACGCTACATACATAATATTGCGCACACACTTTCCTTCGATATGAATTTGCATTGATTAGATTTCAGTGGAGAAACCTCTATAACCACGAAAAAACAACAAGAGGAGTTTTTTAAAAAATTGAAAACAGGATTTTAGTGTTAAGCAATAGAACAACACAAACCAAAAAAAAATATTTCCTTCTTGTTCTTGTTGAATTGAATCGGAATCCATATTCTTGCATCACCGAACGACGAACGATACTTGTCTTATGTCTACCTTTTCCTTCAGTTTTAATCATGAAGATGGAAAATAACAAGTTTTTTTCAGCAGCAGCAGCATCAGCTACAGCATGAAAAGTTACTGTTATCACGCTTCATCTAATTCGGCATTCAGAGAAAAAAAAGAATAAAAATTTCAACGGAGGTTTGCAAACCAATATTGTACATTTTTTAAAGAAAAAATTCCCCCTCAATGCAAAATGGCGAATGTGAATGAAGTTTAATGCCTACATAATTTTCATTTTTGCTGTGCATAAAGTACAACAATGAAAATAGGAAACAAAAAAACTCTCTCTTTCTTTCTTTATGCATGATTCAGTAAAGCTACACTATCATAGACATAATCATAAAGATGATGTAAACAATGTGATAGTATGTGTGCTGGCTCGAGAATTAATTCGGTTCGTACTTATACTGCACTATAAATTAGTGGAATTTTTTTAAGGAATTGAAGCTGAAGCACGAAGCATGTGCTCATTTTGGCAGTGGACAAATACTAAAAAGATATGCAATATGCAAATGGAATAGCAAACAATATTTCTATTATTCCTTTGGCTACTCATCATTATCATCTCTTTGCTTCATTTCTTTTCTAAAGCGGAAAGAAACTTTTACCCATTTCTCATCGTTTTCATCATGATTATATGAGGGCGACGAGGATTATGATGATGATGATGAGATGAGATGACCATTCTCATGAATGTGAACATGAACGGCATCTTCATCATCGTCGTCCACATAATCGTGAGTAACAAGAATAAATAAATAGGAAGAAAAAAACACGACGACTATATTATATTATATTCCCTATATATTCCTGCAATGAAATGAAAATTGAGGCACCGCACCGCACCAGCCAAAGCCAACATTTATAAGCTCTTTCGTTTTTTTGTGTGTTCCTTTTTATTCGCATACCCTCAACTTCAACCCTTCGTCCCTGCTCTATGCATTGCGTTGCGTTGCGTTGAGACATTTAAAAAAATATATTGCAGAAAAAGTGTGCACTTTTCAGAGTGTTATCATACGTATCAAGAACGAAATTCACGAGGAAGCAGAAAACGTTCTTGGAGGGATTGTTGCGTTGCATACATATGTATGTGCAAGTACACATTACACACAGGGATGAAGTTTTTTGATGATGATAGCGATGGCGATGATCATGATCCTGAGAGTCTACCAAAAAAATCCTCATGAAGAAGAAGAAGAAGACGGTGTGATGATGAAGAAAAAGGAAGGAGTAACGACCGCAAGGTTAACGTTCTGCGACGGAGTGAGTCCAACCACGACCAGCTAAAGCAATAGGAGAAGAGGCTCCTCTGGGATGGGATCTTGCACATTGCATATTGCCTTGTCTATATCTTGGCGAACAGCATTAGCAAACAAGGAACGACGTCTTAATACAGGAATCATATTATTGCAAGGCTCTGCTTATACTGCACTCCAACTCTAATCCAATCCACTTGTTCGCTCGTTCTTCGATGAAATGTGCATCATGCAACAACGTTACGTTAATGTAACGTGCAATACACACAAAAAAATATTTTTTTATTGTTACATACTGGCTTGGCTTGAGTGATGCTCGAAGCACATGTGCCGAGCACGCAATGAAAAAAAAATGTTCATATGCAAAAGTTTGTATTTGCGGGAGAAGAGGAAACTTCGTTTCGTTTTACCTACCAATTTTTGTTTCCTTTTCTCTTAATCTAATTTTGAAACGGATATGCCTCATTTTGGGGAATGAAAGGTCCACAATGTTTTTAGAAGATGCATTTTAAGGTCAATACTTTCATGTTCACAGATATTTATTTAGCTCATCAAGAAACAGAACGATTTCTATAGTCTCAGGGAATGAACTGGTGGGTGAAAGGTGAACTTTTACTCTTGTTCGGTTAATTACAATCTCGACAATTTTTTCCCTGCCCGCTTGGCCTGGCCTACACGAAATCTTGGAAATGAGCCATCCATTCTATTCTGGCAACATGGAGAGTAGCCGACTATGAATTACCCTCTATTAATATTGTTATGGGAGTCATTAAACCATACAAGGGAGTCATTGCAGTGGGTAGCTTTATGACTCTGTACCTAATCCTTCCATGAATTATTTACGAATTGAATGCCTAATTTTGCTTTATTTGCATTTCACATTAGATATATTTTCAACAATAAATATGGCTTTAAATCATCTGAACAGAAAAAGTAAGCATGAGTTTGAGATTCTAAGGAAAGGATCTATTTCATGCAAATTTAAGCGTCTGTGCATTTATAACTGAATTTCAGGTTTGTAGTATTTGCTTCTGCTCTTCGAAAAGTGTGACAGTATCAACATTCATGCATATGTACATAATTCCCACTCCCGCAAGTTTTGATCATACCGTCACCGTGTGAATTTCTAATGGGACTGGTGAGAAGATGTGTCAAAAGCACATTACATAATAGCCTAAAACGCCAAACAAAAAGAAGAAATTTGTCTTTAGTAGGCAGGCACACCTTTCCTATTTTTTGATTAAACAGGGGACAATAACGTGCAGCTATATAAACCACACACACAAAAGAAGTAGGCGAGACAACGACAGGAGGATAGGGAAAAAATTAAGGAACAAAACGGAGTTTTTTGTAACTGATATCATGCTTGGGTGATTTGATGTGATTTAAATGGGATTCTGATTAGTAATGTGAGCATTACATTATATGTGTGTTCTTTTAAGTGAAACGTTGACTCCTTTATACACTCCTACAGAAAATACTTTGAGATTGAATGTGACGTTGACGTTGCGTTGTTGGGAGAGGACGACTCATTCGTAACTCATTTCCCTTTAATCTTGTATTAATTCTCTTTGAAAGTTTAATTTTGCGGCTGAAATAGTTGTACTTCCTGACTTTGATTTAGTTTCACTCCGTGAATAGTTTGTGCCGTTATATTAGCTGGATTTTTTTTAATGGGAAAAATTTTTTAGTTCCTTCCTTTATAGACGTTACAGGCTGGGGACGCCGCTACTTTTAAGATGCGTGCTCGTTTTTTTGTCATCATAATGTGCCAGGGAATTCATTTCACGATTGTTTTTCACACAAAATAAATAGCGTTAAAGTAGCTATTACATTGGCGTTTACATGAAATTCCCTTAAAAAACTTTAAGGAATTTGCTTATTCAAACAATTTAAGATGGGATGACGCATATCGTTTAGCATAGAAATTCCACTGGTCATGATATTAGATTTAAAGTTACATACACAGCAGGTACCCAAGACGCTGCACTTCATTACCTACCTACGCAAGCAGGGATAAGCAAGAGGACCGCAACGTGAACGCGATACCTGTATTGTTGATTATGTGAATGCAGAAGTATACGTATAGCGGCGGCCTCACAATCGAAAACAATATGGTTTCTTTCTATTCTTGTGCATGATGCATATTATTGATATTCGCACACATTTCTTTACCCTTACCCTTATCGATTCAAATTTTCAAGCATGCTGAAATACTACGAGAGAATAGGGAGGTCGAGATTTTTCGTTTACGTGACGTGTAGCATTTAAAATACATTACGGGTCACACGTTGAACGTGTAGGGTCGTAATATATTTTAAATGCTACACGTACACGTACGACGTCAAATCTCGACCTCCCTAATGTGACCAAACTTCATTTTTTCCTCTCGATTCTTTGATCCGGCACAAGTTCTTTTGTTGCAAGGTGAGATTGCCGCACGAAAAAGGTGGCCCATTGATTATTGCTATTACTATTACGGGTGCATCTCTAATCAGATATTTTTCTGTGTGTGTTTTTTATTATTGTAAACCGTCATGAATGGGCAATTTATTAATATTTACAGATGTAAATTAATGTTGATAATACTTTATCGCATTATATTATTATTACGTGCGGCAATAACTTTTTTGTTTTTGTTTCAGCTTGTTCATGTTCATAGAAAAGAATTTTTTGAAGTGGAAGAACTAGATAATTTTGAGAGGAGGACATCATGCCACACCTTGAGATGCACCGAAGAAAAACTGCATTATGCAAAATAAAATTACATGAGGATCACCCATGAAGCGACAAGGAGGAAAGGTGGTGGTGGTGGTAGTGGTGTGTCAACCTGTTTTGATTATGCTGATGCATTGCATGCGTGCCGTTCTGTCGCAATCATTTGAAACATCTCTTGCGCTTCTCATCCTCATCTTCTTCACCATATCATCATTATCGTCTAAACTATAAGCAGAGGAATTTGCTACTTCTATCGGAGGACTATAGGGTGAAGGTCGTCCCATAATCATATCATAAGAATTTTTAAGGATTTTAAATTATGCAACTTTAAAGTGGCTTATTAAGTATTTCTTCTTGTCGGAAATGAAATTCTTTCCAAGTGATGAATTGATTTTTAAATCATTAAAAATTGAGGAACAAGTTGGTATAGTCATTAAACGCATTTTATTTCCTTTCTTCGAGAATCCAATCAGTGAGTCTTTTATAACTATAACAATTATTTTTTTTGCAATAAAATGAACAGAATGAAATCATCATGCTGGAGCCAGTATACATAGTAGAGGGGTTTAGTCTGTTGAATTTTTTCCTCGTTTTCTATTTCAATTCAGGTATTTTATTTTAGTCTTCTGAGGCGATTGCATATTTGCAGTTGTAAAAAAATTATTGATGTTTGAGCGGCAGGGAGGCAATGTTACTCTTTAATAAAAGGAAGATAGATGGAAAAGCTAAATTGTTTCGCTTATCATAAAATGATTCGAACAAACAGATTGATTCAAAAAAAATATTTCCCCGTCACTCTAGATCTAGACTAGATGCATCCAGCAGATCCAATCCAGTCAAAACTTAATCTCTTCTTGATTGGTCATCATCTCCTCTTTATTGTTTTTATTGCTCTTTTATTTTTCAAAGGAATCAGTCACCTCAGAGCATGAGGAGAGCAATATAAGCAGTAATAATGATAAGTACACAATAAAGGAGAGCTATGTAATCCCATTACATACTCGGGGATATTACCTCTATGCATAAAAAATCCGGTATGTTTTTAATGACTATGCAACTCGTCGTGTGTGGGTGCTTGCTTACACTTTCTTGCTCTTATTTTGGGGTCCACTAAAAATGCTTAAGATATTGGTGATTAGTAGTACGAAAGAAACAATCATAGTTTTACCTGCTACTCATTCTATGTTATTCCTTTCAGTTTCATCGATAAACTGGTTTTGTTCTTGCAACTCGATTTTTTTTTCAAACGTCCTTCCTCCGGACTTATTTTCAACTGTTTTTATTGTTATTGCTTCAGTCTGCTGATCGAGATCGAACCGATCGATCCAGTTTTCTGCACTTAAGCATCATATATCTATCTCATCTCACCTTCTAAAATCTGCTTTGAATATTAAGTTAGAAAAGTCTGTTGTTTTCTCAGAAAGATTTTAATGAGCCCCTCATCATCATCTACCTCCCGTCAAATATTATTGCACCTCGGCTATTTATATAAGATATTATATGGTTCTAGAAGTGATTCATTTTAATTTCTTTCATAATTTTGCAAACTTGCGAATTGCGAAATTTTCTAGTGAATGTACGCATATTAAAGTTTCCTTTAAAAATCATCCATTCCACTCATTTATTCTTTCTCTTTATTTAGTCAGCGTTTATACCACCCACTCGCCTCAGGTTCAACAATTCTTTAATAACTTGTTGCTCATCCAACCACAAAAGAAAAATGTTATTACTTCTAATTTCTTGAACGGAAAAGTATTTTAGAATTAGAAGCCTTCAGGCTCTCTTATTGATTGAATTGATCTGAAGTAAAAAAAATGAAACTCATATAACTTTTGTAGGGTTGAGGCATCAGTCTCGGAATCATAATTATATTTTTGCCAAAACACTCCTCTGCACTCCGTGAAACAACCTGTCTACATACTCACTACCTCAACGCTTCTTTCTTCATCCTGAAAGAGAAAAGCTATTAAAATGATTTTAATTTGCTCTCTCACTTACTCCAAAAAAAATCAATGACCTTCATTATACAATGAAAATTCTCAACGGTTCTCTTATTTTCTTATGGATGGATGGACTGATATGATAATACAAATGAAAATACTTTCCGCCAGCTGCGGAGAAAGAAGGAATGAAAAAGAATTTGATTGATTTTTTTATTCGAATCATTTACACTCCAAAGATTGCATTATGTACATCCGAATTGAATTCCGTCTGTGCGTTGCGCTGCTTGAATGTTACACAATCAAACAGAAAACAATGGAATTTGAAAGAGGAGGATGTTATGTTACAGTAAAGTTTTAATCATTTTTTTATTCACTAAAAAGATCCCATATCATATCATATCATATCCCATCATCCCATAAAACAAAATGGACCGTTTAGCCAATACCTACACAATTTTTTTATTTACTTCCTCTTCATAAAATATACAAAATCTATCAGATTTGCTCATCTCATCTTAATCTATAGAGAAGAAACGCTTCCTCTTGTTTGTTTCCCCTCCTCTTGAGCATTTTTCTCCCGTCGTTTAAAAGGAGAAGTTGAAGGACGCGAAAAAGGAATCGAGCAGCTAGGTATGATAATTGAATGATGCTCAAAGTAAAAGCACGACAAAGCCATTTTAATGTCAGGACAGGAGGAAGGAAGAAAAAAGGCCTGTAAAAGGTGCATCATCGTCATACAGCACGAGGTAGGTAGTAGATAGGACGGAGAGATGATTACCTAAGAATTGCAATAATCCCAGCTTTAATTCCGAACATCTTCAGTTCGTTCACCCTTCTTTAGTTTTTTCTTCTCTCTTTCCTTTGTGGATTAAACTAAAGTACAAATTATGCATTTTGTAGTAAGTAAGATTACAAGAATAATATATTTTTTGTTTGATGCGACAAAGCAAACAGAACCGTGATCTTGATGCTATACTATCACGCACGTAAAGACATAATACTATTACATCATCATCATCAGCAACATCTCCCAAGATCATGCCTTTTTTCCTAGATAAACGCTGGCGCTCCGGCCGCAATGAAAATTATTGTAAGCCTGAAATTTCTACCCTGTTTACCTTCCTCCTCCTCCTCTCTGACAATGTCAATTTAAATCGTGGTTGTTTTCTTCTGACTGAGTTTAGAGCTATAATCCTTACAATCAGTTAGCGAGAAAAAAATAGTTTTAAATCGTAAACCGTGGTGAACACGGATAAAAAATGTCTGAGCATCACATCAGCTTACCATGACGGCACCCTACATTACTTATTTAATACCTTTGTCCCAAGACAGCAATCAAAATTCTGATAAAAATAAGCTCTGCTTTTAGTAGATAAAAACACCACCGAATAATTACTAAATCAGACAAGAATGCATTTTCGCAATAAAATCCAAGTCCAAGTTCGCCCCCTTTCCCAATGTTATATTATCTAATTTGACAAAAGTAAACTTGAACTAAATCACTTGAAGAAAGAAGGGTGAGCCGTGAGCCAATCAAATCGAACACACAGATTTCATTATTCATTATTGCATTGCAGCTTTTGGCTTCCCATGTCCATAGTCCATGCATATTGCGTTACGTTTACATTGATGTTGATGGTATTGTAAGGAAATTAGTTTCAATAAATCAAGCTCGTCACTAAAGTTACAGATCTACATTTTTGATTTACCTACGCATAGCAATCACAGCACGACACGATGATGGTCATTAAATAATAAAGTAAATTGAAGTAGAGTGCAACTCAACTTGCCAAACAAGATGGTTCCTTCCATTCTAAAAAGGAGTTTGTCTTTTTAGTCTACTGACAAGACTAGTGGAACAATAATCTCTGATAATCTATCACCTCTCATGGTGCATTCTTTTACTTCTTCCGAACAGCAACAACGGCTGACTACCACTTCTAATTCTAACCAATATGTATATATAATCGTGCATCCCATCGCACTAATTAAAAAACAGTCTGTTCCTCATTTGCATTTTTCACATCTTTCATCTGCTCTTTTTTTGTTGCACAATGCAACTTATTTAAGCAGGGCAAGGTATTACCGTATTGTAATTTTATTTTTTTTTTCTTCAAGTCAATTTTCTTAGAAAACAAGCTCAATTTCCATGTCCATGCCTAATTAAATAGTTGTGAATGTGGCAAAACTCCTTCCAAGTGATTTAATGATCTCCTAAGAACAAATGATTTAGTTCAATAAGATGCGTTACAAATTAACATGCAAATTTGCAAATCTATAAAAAAGCAAAAGTTCAACATTTGTACACAATTATTTACTCTCAAACAAAATACTTCAGCATTTTTTCTCTCCTTAAGAGAATCTGAAAATTTGCACGTTTCAGAAAAGCCAAAAAGGCTTCTTGCAATCTTGCATGCAACCTAAACAGGTACATGCTACATATTATTATCCAATCTAATGTATCTACCTTCCTCTTCTGTTCAGAATTACAACAATCAGCCTTAGCAGCTCTGATTTTTTTTCTTCACTTCCCATTTTGACAGCTCAAACAGAGGTAATATAGAGAAACGATTCATTTCACTCATTATGACCCTCTGTCAGTGTAAAATTGTACCTAGCTGACTGCCAGAAAAAAATCATATTTTGCGAAAATAAATGATCAACAAAAAGCCTTTATGAATACGAATACCTTTACGCATTTTATTCTTCAACAATGTGTATTGTATTGTATAAGCAGCAGTATGGATATCCTCCTTAGGCATTTTATGAACCTATAAAAGTCACTATAAAATATCCCACAAAATATGCCTCGTAGTCGTTGTATTGGCCATACTTACGTGATCAGATCAGATCATGTGTAACAGAAATAAAAAGTGCATTTTAAAAACGGACACATTTTCAGTCAAGTCAGTGGAAGATTTTTGACTTGAGTCGAGCACAACACTAGGCCTAGGCCTAATATGTATACATGGAGGACAAGTTCTTTTAAGCAACGCACTAGCTATTAAATACCTTCACAAAAAAGTTCTACATACATAGTTTGGCTTCATCGTCATAGTCATAGGTAGTCATAGTATCATGGATTGAATGAGGCAATAACAACGCCCTTCTCCCCCAGCCATATCAATTACTACATTACACCGTTTGCGTTTTTTAAAGGAGGTCTAAAAGAATTACTTGTGAAGTTTCATGACTATTATTGAATGTCTTGTATATTTTTTTGTTTGTGAAATCAACTATGTAATCTAGCATTTTACAGTTCACCTGACAATACAATACAATGCACGACGACGGTGACTTTGTATTTATTTGCATTGTCTTCCTTCACAGCTCACACTCACAGAGAGATTGAAACGAGATCAAAACTTTTAAAAAAGTATGCATTTACAAAAAAAAATATTTGCAGCAAGACCAAGCAGCAGCTTTTACGTTCCTTTTCTCGACGTGAGTATATGCTTATTTTTTAACGGTTTCAAAATCAAATCTTTATGGAGCTGTTCGAGTGAGACAATGAAATAATTTCTGAAGTGATGCACGCGAAAACAGCAGCAACAGCAAAAAGATTATTTGCTCCTGCTGCATTTTTCACCTTGACTTGACGACTCCTCAAAGGCAATCACTCAATTGAATCAATACTTTTTTTCGTTCTAAAAATTGAGCCAGAAGCTTGAATTTTTTAAATGCATAGTATATATTTTTTTCATTTGAAATGTCACCGAAGGGAATATTTTTTCTATGAATGAATACTCCACTGCCACTGCCATTGTTTTTTTTCAGTGAGTGACATCCAAATTACTATTTTGGGCTGGCTGGCTGAATGATCATGATCATGAAAGTGAATGAATCAGGTGCAATAGGTATTTCTAAAGCAGTTATCGACTTCAATATGTCAATTTACCAATCTTCACCGAACGGGCTAAATAAACACCAGCTAAAAGAAAGAAAAAATATCCAGGCAGAAATAATTGCAGTATTTATCACGATTACTTGACCTAGCCTTTGAGAAAAAAAGAATGCGAACAAAAAAATTTGGCAACGCAATCGCCGCCGCGTGAGTAGTGAATAGCAATGAACAAACCCTAGCCTGTCTCAATTTGTGAAGCTCATTCCATTCCATTGTTTCTTTTTTCGGCTGCAGTAAGTGAGGGGTGCAATGTAATCATCAAAAAACTAAAAACCCATGAAGGATGAAAACGGCGACACTTTTCATATCATCGTCACTCTCCTCCTTTTTCTGCAAAAAAAAGTTTGCCTCTGGATATATGTATGCATGTTGATTGTTGTTGATGATGATGATGATGATGATGATGATGAAACAGGCGTGTTTCCCCCGCATAATTACCGCAGTTCCACAACATATCATCTCCCTTGTCGTCTCTTCTGTGCTTTGTTGTATTATGTTCTGTCGCTAAATGATACCTTGGGAAATGTTTCATTATCTTCAGGGGGAAAAAATTTTCACGAGACTATTTTTTTATGAATTGCATGACGCATAGCACTTTCCAGTAAGAAAAAAATATGTATGTATTGTAATTTTTGCAGTTCAAGTAGCCAATCCATGTGTAATGAGAGGTGTGAAGGGAAGTTTCATGCAAAGCACGACTATGCATACTACTTAAGAAGAGTGAATTTTTGCAAAAAAAAGAGTAATGTTCAGTTCAGTTTAAAGGGAGAAGTAGGAAAACTCCGAGACCAGACCAGACCATCCTCACTCATTAAAGTTGTACTCTTTCTTCTTTTTACTTCGTCATCGTCATCATCCCTCTCGCATTCGCATCAACGTCCGAACGACGCATCAACGATTAGTATTCATCAGAGGGATGAAAGAGAGGAATGATTGTTGTTAAATGGAGCACACAATTGTTGTGTGTGTGATGTGATATAGGGATGATGGGATGATGATGATGGAGAAAAATTTGCTCACTGTTTTGTTCTGTCTTTTCCATTAAACTGTGGTTTGGTTTTCGTTGTTGTAAGTTGTGTTGAAGCAAAAAAATTAGATAATGGATTCTTTTCTCTAGTTGAGCAGAGAGGAAACTGCCTAAGCTTAATTCCGTGTTAGTTGGCAGGCACAAGCACTGGTAGGCAGGGGAATGAAGGATTAGGTTGCAAAAAAATGATGAAAGGAGTAAGTACCGGCGTGCTTGATTAAGACAAAGTGCCCGAGGGAGAAGAAAAGTAGCGGAATATGAAGGGAAAAAAGAAAGAGAGAGGATAAAAATGGTTTCTTCTTCTTCTTACTCCTCCGGAGCTTATTGCGTAAACGTTTCAAAAAGGGAAATGAAAAAAAATCCAAAATTCATGTTCTGCATAAGAGCATGCTATAGAAATTGAATTAGTATGCGAGCAAATAAAACATGGCTTTAAGTACGTTGCGTTGCATACGCAGTGGAAAAAAAATCTGTTGAGGAATTTGCTGTCCATTTCCACTTCTCGATTTCACTACTACACATACTTAATTAAGTACTTGTTAGAGTAGTACCTAAAGTATGTATGTACGGTGCACCTTGCTCTAGCTGTTCTGATGTAATTGCACTTTAATTTAATAAGTCGTAGAACAATTCATGAAGTAAAGTAGTGAGTTTAAGGGAAAAAATTGAGGAATTAACGATTCATGGAACGAGCTCCAAAGTAAAAACAAACTACTATTTAACTACGTTTATGTTTTAGCTCACGTAATCGTTTCGAAAAAAAACATTCCGAACTTTTAAATGAACTGAACTTGGTTTTTTCCCAAAACTTCTCGTCGAGAGTGCAAGTAAAATTCTACTACGCTTTTTATAACTACACTTGGCTATGGCTAGGCTTGGCTCCTTGTCAAGAAGGTACATACAGTCTAGTACTGGTCGAGAGTATCAACTTTCGGACTATAGGAATTGAGGCAATTAGTTTGTATCTACGATAAGCAAACTTGCAAATTGAAGCGTACATTTTGAAAGCAAAAATTTGTAATGATAATGATGATGGTGGTGGTTGCTTTTACGGTGAAAATCCTTTTGAAAAATAAATATCTCTTACCTTTATACCCGTGACTTGAGCACAGTCATCTGTGGGGAAATAAATAAAATATATTTAGTGTTAAACAAATGATCATAGCAGAATTGTCATCCTTTTTAGGGGCCGTCCATTTAGTATGTCACAAATCGGGGGGGGGG
>JAHZNI010004026.1:0-54362 GCA_027744415.1 Seira ritae | reverse complement strand
GATACATAAAATTACAAAAAAAAGAACGTGGACCTGATACATACGTAGAGGAGAGCACATCCAATTAAGTGTAATGCGACAATCCATTATCATTATGCGTTTCTCGACTACTGAAAGAATTGAACACATTAGCTTTGAATAGAAATGAACGACGATTGTAAAAAATTATACTCTCTCTATTTATTTACATTGTTGTTGTGCAAGAATGATAAATGAAATCTACGTCTGGAGTGGAGAAAAGAGCAAATGGAGCGATACATAATATGAGATTCTATGTATGTTTTGTTGTAGCATCATCCTCCCCCCACTCATTCATTCCACATTCAATTCTATTATTCACAAGGAAGAATACAAGTTCCACTTAATTTTGGAAATAGCAAGACAAGTGCTTTTCCTTGCGTTTAAGTTTGTTTGTGTGTGTGTGTGTGTGTGTCCGTCCGCCAAAAATTTCATTTCTCATAGTTCGCCGATCTTTTCATTAAAAAATTGTGTTTGTCAACATTTTTGTTGAAGAAAATTTTTTTTATGAGTGAGTATGTGGTTTCCTCCAATGTTTTTAAAGTAACGTTGGGAAAAAGAATTTTCTCATGAAAAAAGCGACGCATACTTTTATATATTAATAAGCAAACACTCACGAAAGCAATTTTCTGCATGAATAGATGGGTTATAAGCTGAAAGAGAATGACTTCAGTTGCATCTATCTGTCTGCTCCATGAAAAGTTCTATTTTTTATGGGAAACCTTTTTTCTGCGGTCAAACCCCTTACGCAAATGTAAGAATCGGCCGCCGCCACCACCACCGTATCCTTTTGTCCTGTTGATATACGTAAGTAGCTTGAAGAAAAAAATCTTGCGACACAAAAAAACACATAGGTATATATATTTTGAGATGAAACTTGAGAGTTGGATTGGAGTTATTCTCCCAAGGCTGCAATTCAGCATAGAAGTGGAAAGCTTGAGCAGTGAAAGTATCCAATTCACATCCACCATTCACCCTGTATACTACAGAGGCGGTGACGGTAAAAAGTAAAAACTTTAACCGTTCTTCCTTTACTTTGGGTAAGTTTGAGTCCAAAAAACGCAAAAGCATACATACATTCAAAGTTTAATAGGATGTACGCAATCCTTCCCTCTCTCTCTTTCAAAGTTCATCATGCTAATAATAATCATTACATTAGCATATTAGAAACGAAACAATATTAGGAGGAGAGAGAAAAAAATGTGAAAGAGGAGGAGGAGGAGAGGCTCCTGGTATACTTTGATATGAAAACAATGGAGCATGAAACTAATTTTAGTCCATTGTTGTATGCTAAAAATGAAAGTGAGTATGAGAAACCGTTACTATTACATTCTCGTCTGTCCAACTGGAAGGGAAAAATATGTATTGTAATTCAACGCAGTTGTATGGTAGAAGATAAAATTGGACAATTCTTTCTCTTCTTGTCCCCTTCACACACTTACATTTTGCTCACCATTTATTGCTGGTGTGAAAAGCACTACTGGCTGAACTGAGTTTGTCCCATGCATAAAAAATAGTATTCCTACAGAGGATGAGAGGAGGCCGACAATGAAATCAACTTTGAACTGAACTGAAGGTACTGGTGGAATAACAAGAATTTTTTTAGAGATCCCACTCAATTACTTTCTACTTTCTTTCTTTCCTCTCCCATCCCCTCCACTAGCACTGCTGCTTATCAGCAGTGAAGAGAAGTTGTGTCATGCACTTCCGTAACTACTTTTTATTCCGAGAAACACCGCCAATATGTACATATATCCCCAGCATGGAGGAAGGAGGAGGAGTAGGAGGTATGTATGTATATTGGATGTGTCTGTACAATTTCTATTGTTGTGTTTTGCATAATGCTCCAGAGGATTCCCTAGTTGATCTTGTCATGTTATTCATTTAGTTTCATTTCTTTTTTCCCTTATCCATCTAAGGAAAGAGTTGCATAGTGAAGCGTGAGGAGAGGAGGAGGAAAGAAAACAAGAAAAACTTGTACACACATATACTACATACACTCCAAGTCATTGTTTCTTTCTCTTTGTTTTCGGGAGAAAGTTTTCGTGAAAAAAAATTCTAGTTTTTTTTTTGAAAAATGTGCACAATAAACGCTTTTTTCCAAGAAGCGGAAGGAAAAGAGGGGAAGTGAACAAGAGAATTCTCTCAAGCTAAGATCTAGAGAGCACCTTATACTAAATACATACTTATATAGGAGAGTTTGTTGTCCTGTAAGTTTTGTCGTTTTCACACAAAAAAAATCTAAACAAAGGGAACGACATAGGATTCAATAGTTCAAAAAAAGCTTCATGACTTTCTCCACAAAGAAAGTACTCCGCATTCCTAAGTCTATCATCATTGCACCATTACATTATAATATGGAACGGTCCTGGAAAATGCAAAATAGTTGAAGCTTCTCCCTCTCCTCTTTCTCTTTCTAAAGAACTGCAATTTTACCATAATTTTTTATTCCAAAAAAAACTTGACTTTTTGGTTATGCTTTGTATAAGGGAAAGCAACATCAACATTCTCAAAATATATTTTTTGGTTCATACGGTAAGCATTTACTATAGAAATGGAAATGGAAGTAGCATTTTGGAAGAATGTAAATTTGAATTTCCAACTATAATCCTACCTATTCCTCAGTGATTTTCAAAATGTACGGATTTTCCTGCTCTCTCAACCATGAAATAATGCATTATGATGATGACGACGACAAGCAGATATCACTGGTTTTTGTTGCTTACAACAACAGCAACAAAAAACTAGTGGTAATGTGAATACTACGGAAAGTTACACGTGTTGCCAGACTTTCACAAACAAACACGAATTGTTTCTCTTTTCCTAGAAATAGAGCAGGAGACTAAGGATACAATGCAATGCAATATGTACAAGAGTTTTTTTTTTACACTTGTCACCTGGTTCACTAAAAATAGTCACATTTTTTGGCATGTAAAACATACTTGTGTCATGCATGGCATGAAGAAGATGATGATGACAAATACATACCTATTTCTTCACAAAAAAGGAAAGGATTTTAGTTTTCATGGAAATTTCAGGATTTACTCATGATAATTGACCTAATATAAAAAGCACATTTTTTTATTAACCAAATTGTCTAATTGCCGTGTCCGCAGTGAAACCACTAAACCTAAAATTGTGAAGCACTCCTGATATTTATTTTTTTGGGGGGGGGGGGGGTTTTGCTAACAAACCGAAATGAAAACCGGAACCATTGTAAATGAAGATAAAAATGTAGGATTTTCTCAAGCCTCTAACTTTGAAGAATATATTTTGCATACATTTCTGAGAATTTTCTGTAGGGTTATAAAATGCGTATATAATAATATTTGTCAAACGATTTCATGCTACTTTACTTCTGTTATGTATTTTTTTTGTTTTTGTGTACTGAGCATGAGGGGCATGGCATGGGACACAGGAAGGGGAAGATCGAGAGAAAACTTGTTGTTCCGAGATAATTTACGGCTGGTTGGCTGAAAAGTGTCATAAAGAATTATGAGTTTCATCATCAAATATCTCCATTTATCCAAATTCTCTGCCGTAGTACTACATTTCGAGTGGAAGATGCATTTTGAAAAATGCGAAAAAAATATATATTTGAGGAAGAAGGAATAGAACCAAAAAGAAACTACCCACTCTACCACTACTACTTCTAGATACTTTTCCAGAGCTCAGTAGAGGTAGTTTTTTGTAGGAGGAAGAGTGATAATACCGAGAAGATAAAAATCTCTGTTGTTTTTGTTGAAGTTTATGCTTACCATGTATCATATGTGTCCTACTGGGTTTATTAGCCATTCCAATACATAGCGTCCCTCTTTCTCTCTTCCCGCTACTGTTGGCTTCTTAGAAGTGAAGGTAAAATAAATGAAAGTTTTTGAGAATATTTTTTAAGGGGAAATGTAAAGTGTTTTTACGTGAGTTGTTTTTAATATTTAACGTCACTCTACCATGATTTAATGCACTTCAAGTTCTAAGATACCTTCTCCGTTTCCTCTGAATGTGTATGTGTGTGTGTCTAGCTTTGCATGGCTTATTCCTATTTATTTACTACATAAACTTGATGAAGAAAAGAAAACCGTTTGCCTAGACTTATCTTTGTTCGGAAAGAGGTTGTCAGACTCAAAACTTGGGAAAACGAGAAGTTTAGAAGAAAATCTATCAGAGAGGACGACATATTATCCGGAAGGAGAAAGCACTCTTGGATGCATATCCAAATTGGACTTGTTTGGTGAGGAGGACCAGTGGCAGCAGTCTTAACTCCTTCTTTTCCGATGTTCTTTTTTCGGGAATGTTCACTTCCAACACAAACACGAGTTGTTCTGGGGAAGTAAATAAAGCTCAAGGAGGATTTACTTTCTCTAGCTTACATACATATCGTTTCAGGCTTTCATAAAACCGCATTTTGAAGGGATACTGTATGTCAGCAGTCAATCTTTACACTATGGTGCAATTGTTAGCACTAAAAGCATTTTACTTGATTTTACAGTGGGAGAATGGAATTTGAAAGTTATAGATAAGCCATTGTAAATGGTATTGTGAAGAGGTAAAATGTGGATTACAACGGGATTACTAATGCTACAATACCTAAAAAAAAATTTTGGAAGTCTTTGTATGTACATATGTAACTTGATTTTTCTCCTCCGGAAGTTGTTTTGAAAAACCGACTGAAGAATAGCTGAATCTTTTTGCATGGAAATTTTTGTGTGGAGTGCAGAGTGGGGTCTTTGGTAATTATTCTGTAGTTATTACCATTACCGTCCATTTGGTAATGACGACCTGGTTTCTATTCAATTCGACCTTTCCATTCTAGTGCGCCTCACCGGCAACAATTTTTTTTCTGGCATTATTATAGTAGTTTACCTTACGAGAAGAAAAGAACTGGCTGAAAGAATCTCTGGCTTAATTCCGTGGAGGAATAAAGGTCCCGATACAATTTGCAAAGATAGTCAAAACTAAGAGGGCATAAAACAGAAGAAAAAAAATCAATTGATATATTCGACTAGGAAGGAGAAGAGAAATAAAGCAGGAAAAAGTCAGAGAGCAAAGTGGGTCATACTATTTTTTCGCTACTTTAAGCTGTAAAGCTTTTTCCGATTCCTTTGCTAGTTCGTTTCATTAGCTTCGTTTTTGGAAATTTGGTTCATTCATCTTGTTGACAGAGAACGGAAATCTAGCTGGAGATTGTAGCAAGCACGCATACATTTTATTGAAGCAATAACTTTATCATTTTATGCACACAGAAGAGGCACATCTTTCTTAAAAGAGCACATCTCTCCCCATATGAAAAATAGGTCACGTAGTCACGATTATCTTCCGGGAGAGACAATATGCATGCTTTCAGGTAGTATAAAAATAATATGCTCATGTGTACGTATTAAGGAACTCTAAAGACTTTGGAAGGAAAGAAAGACTTTGCACACCACCAAAAATATCATGAACAGTTTTCATTATTCCTATCTATCGCCAGATTTTCCTTGAATGGTGTCGCACTAAACCCAGTTCCCTTAACAAAAAATTTTTTTTAAATGGCCAACGTAAAAGGAGAAGATTTGCGAAAGAATAACTACTCGACTAGCATTGCATGCATCCTTCCCTTTTTTTTTGCAGGTATTACTTCAGCTAATTATTTTCTATCGTGTTGAAGTATTCGAATCATGGGTTCATGTAAAGCAACATTGACACGTTATATCCACATTATTTGAATGTGGTATGTAGTACTAGTGCCTTTTAAAAATTATATTCTTTGTTCTCTTCCTGGATTCCGAAACGCGTGATAGGAAAACTTGCAAAAAAAAGTATTTCACGCTAAAAATCCCGTCTGAAAATTCCCACTCATCAGGTAATTTTGGATAGACTGGCGAATAACTTCTTTAGAAGCGGAAACCAAGGTGAAATTATATGGAGCAACAATGTAATTTCTACGCGTTGCATTAACATAAAGGGCATGCTGATATGGCAACACACTATTTTGCAATATAGCTCCCTATAATGTCCATGTGTCATGCAAACTTAGCAGTGCAATCAAGTGCATCTATATATATGTATATATATTGCTTAAACCCATGAGCAATGCGGCTTTTGTCCAGACAAAACCTCAATGAATTAGAATTGTAAAAGTTTTGTCCGTCCAGAAAGAACCGTGCAAGCACTATGATTTGGGAAAGGCTCGTAATTCTTTTAAATAATCACGGATGCCGTAGTGAAAAAAGGTCACAACCACAGATAACCAGAATGAATTGAAAGGAAGACCGCTCGCTCGGAATCAGGGAAAAAAGGAAACGAGGAAAAATGGGATGAAGCTAAGTCCGGAATTCGTATACAGAACACGCATCACGTACTTTTATTCATTTCCTAACCAATAGCTTAAGGTTTTGTGTGTGTGTGTGCACATCTCTCGACGTTCTCGAGCTTGAGCAGGTATTTTTCATTCGTTTCGCCGACAAAAGCCTTTTTTTAATGCTCTGGTGAAAGCATCGACTATGTATGTAATAGGCAATGGCAACGGCAGTCACTCAGCCCACAATATGGTTCACTTATGGGCCTAATATGATGGGAGTATGCAGGCTCGTTTCGACGGCCATCATAATGATAATAACGGTGATGATGTCTTCCTAAAATGATGATGGAGCTATGATGACAAAGAAGAGAATGTGAAGAACAACGAGGACAAAATGTAATATAATAACATTGCTCTTTTCACTGCTCCTACTAAACCGCTGCGCTGTAATATGCATAATATTATTATGTACCTAATACATGTATAGAGGAATGTGAAGGCCATTTAACTACTTATCTAGCTAGAGTGAGTGCTTTAAAAGGGAAGGATCTGTCATTTGCTTAAGCTGTAAAAGAGAAAGAGCAAGAAATGAGAGAATGTTAAAATAGTTTTTGAATTTCCGATTGCGGAAGGAGGAAGGAAGCTTGAGGAATTACAAACATTTAGGCTCTTCAAACTGAGACCCTGAAGGGCTTCAGTAATGGATTGCATTCCTATAAATGGGTTTAATTTAATTTGTGCATCAACAACCCACACAGGATGCATGTAAATGTGTTGGAATCCATATGCCTGCCCATAACAATAAGAGTGAAGAGGACTGTAGGTATTCACATTTTTTTTTGGACTGGTTGGAGTTGAGAGAAGAGGAGGAAGGACCTCTCCAAACGTGATTCATGAAATGCCAGTCGTAAGTGACGAATGATTGACCTGATCCGCTTTTACTAGCTCTTCCGACAACATCAAGCACTCTTTTGGAATGATTTTGTAGCTATTTACATGTACAAAACAGGATTGGCCTCTCCACACTCCTTCATTCATGCTGAACGATGTCGATGGTCTTTTGGTTGGTTGACTTGACTTGGATTGCTTGTCCGTTCTTTTTTTCGGGGTATTTATTAATGGGATTGGAATGCTCAAAGGGAAAACTTTCCATTGGTATGTAAACAAGGCTGTCAAGTATACAAGCAAATAAGATTCACTTTTGCAATGTCACAATTAATCAATAAAAAGAACATGCCTACATGTACATACATATTCAGCAAGCTAGACCAAACCAGACCAGTCAGACCAAGGAAAAATATATTTACGAGCTGAATGGGTTAACATAAAAGGTTTTTTTTTGATAAATTTTGGGGTGGTTTGCTTTCTCTCCCTACTAAATTTGTTTTTCATTTATGGGATTGATATAAATATTATTAGTACGAGCATGTCAAGTGGTTTTTGGAAAGCGTTCAATATAATCTGAATGAATATGATATCTTTGCTCTTTCCATTGCATTGGCAGTAGTGGGCACTAAAGAGAGAAAGAGGGGTAGAGAGAGAGAGAGAGGAATTTATTCTGGCAGAAAAACAACAAGGAAGCGTAACAACTTAACACGATAACTTAAGATTTGAAAGTATCCATAAGGGAATGATATATTTTGGCCGGGTTGTCGTTGTCAACTTGAAAAGGTTAGAGAGCGAGTGGGAATGAGCATTATGGGAAAAATATGGGGAGTAGGTGGTAGGTACTCAAATGTAATCGAAACAGAGAATTACTTTTGCCACTTCTACTTCTACTACTACCACTACCACTACCAAATCAAGCTCAACGATTCATTTTACACGCTATGAGATCAACTCCTACAAACTTTTTTTTCTTCTCAAGCGTACAAGCTACTTCTAATAATTTCCATTACTACTACTACTACTACTAATACTACTACTACTACATGGAATATTTTTTTCAGTATGCTTTCACATGATGGAAATCGAAAAATCAGTGTAATAATTCACTTCCTCATGACATGTCACCACGGAGGAGAAGTCGCTCTAGTCTATGGCACGGCGGCAGTGGCAGTGGCAATGGCTCTAACGCATTTGCATCTGTTTAGGAGAGCAGAAGAGAGAGAGAGTGTGTGTGTGTGTTTGAAAATATATATAGGAATCTCTGGGAAGTACAATAGAGACGCTTCTGTCTCAGCTCCAGAATAGATTCGCTTTTCATAAAGCTGTCAAATCTTCCATAAATTCCCCTTTTGCTCCTTGAACTACTGGTAATAGTACATACTAGGGACCTGGTGCTGGAGTTTTTTTTACCCTTCCTATTATTTATTCCATGCTCAGAATTAATTTAATGTCATGATGACGATAGTAGTGGGAGTGATAATGATAGCAAGTGAACCTCCACCAATCACCACAATATTGTATTGAGGCACATGAACATGAATGAATATTTTGAGGAGCTGTTTCCTCATCCCACACTAATGCATAATATAACGCTGGTGGTAGTGGTAGTGACACTTCGTCACTTTCTCTTTTAAGGGAAAATATGTCATGACGCCTTAATACGTTGAAATATGGGCATGTGGTGTGATGTTGTGTGTGTGGTACTTTCATATTTTTTTTACATCTTCAGAAATGAGATCCTCAACTAAAAAGCCGTTGGAAATGAGGAGTAGAGAGAGATTGGCATTATTTTTTTCGGCATTTCAACTAATGCTGGGATGATTACATAACATACATACTTGAGAGGAGGAAAAATGGTTGATGGTTAAAAAAAGGGCGCCTCCTTGAGCATTTCACTTCATGTTCAGGGACCTTCTTCTTCTTCTTCTCTCTCAGCCAGACATCCGAGAATTTTTGTGCGTGCTTCCTCAAGAGCCTGAGCGCTTCTCCTCCAAGGAGGAAGTATGAATGGTGTTCATGAAGTATTTTTTTTTCTAATGCTCCCGTGTATGAGCTTGCGGTTGAAAATCTAACCATCTTTCATTCTTTCGTTCACTCACTTTTGCTCACCCGCTCCTTCTCCTTTTACTCATGCTTCTCACTCTCTCCACTTTATTCCTGCTTTCATTATTCGTTTCCAGCGTGTGTGAGTGTGAGTGCTTGTGCTCCTTAGTTCGTCCTGCTGCTGCTGCTGCTGAATGGGAAAGTAGAAAAGGAAAGATGGGAGAGCTTCTTATTCTTTCTCATGACATGACGCTTCTTCTTGATGCGACTCAATTAGATATAAAGAAGCAAATGCAGAGCGAGAGGAGGAAGTAAAGAGAAGTGTAAAGAAGTAAGTGGTAACGGTGGTGGTGCTAACTCATTAGCATGCGGCTTGAGTTGGCTGACAAGGGGAAACGAGAAGATGAGTAATGTCACCACTACTACATACGACTTGCTCTTGCTCTCCTCCAAAGAAACACTCTCTTCTCCCATACAATTTTTTAAAAAAAGAAAAGCTCGCTCCTATCTCTATGAAGACGTTTTTCCAAGACAAGAGCCATTTACCTCAAGCCGTGTACACACACATACACACCATCAAGAAAAATAAGTGCAGAGAGAAATACGATCTCTGCGAGAAATGGCTTATGGAGGAACTGACGATGAGAAAGTATGCCTTCGTGGAATACTGAAAGGAAAAAAAATGTTTGATATGTCCATCCCATCCCATTTTCATGTCCTGATTCTAAGTATTTTTGTGGTGACGACAAAAGATGCTCATATAATTCAAGTCATTCTTAACGAAAGAGATTTCCAGAAGATTCAATGCGGGAAGAGGTTTTTCATAGGAAATTTTTATGCGGGTCTGGGAAGATAAAATAATTGTATGATGGCAATAGCTAGCATGCTGCTTTCATTAGGTACAAACGCAATAGAGAAAGCCTTGGCATTGTCATACTATACAGTGTGTATTTGATCAGTGAATGCATTATTGCCTTTTGAAGTTCATTGCATGAGAAGGAGAATGACTAAACCAAGAAATAAAACTCCAATTGCGTCATTGGACATGATCAGAGAAAAAGTCGCACATTATGCTTTCCAGTATGTATTTCCTTTGTCAAAAAAAACTCTACAACTAGACACTCCAGAATAAAAAGTGGACTACCTCTACCTAAAATGTCTAGACGGGGGCTTCAAAACGGCACTTATCAGCCAGCATAACATGACGTTATTATGAACATGAAGAGACGGACATATTTTCTGCGTTGCTTGAAAATAAAAAACGCGAAGCCATAAACCCCCAATAAAGGATTACCCTGAAACCATGAATACTGTGGAGCTTCCCGCTCAACTTTCACCGCAGGCTTTGCTTTGACATCAGATTTTCGACAACCTTTCTAAATAGTCTACTTGTTTAGTGAATTTTTAATAGCAGCCTTGAAAAGTAGGTGGTCGTTTTTAATCCTTCTGAGTGCATGTACATACAATACATAGGTAGAGAGTACAAAAGTTTTGAGCAATTAATGAAAATCGATTAATCCCTCCTCCACCAGGAATTTTCAACGCCAGAAACAACAAAACAGGTCACGTTTCTCTGATGATGTGGATTAAAATCCCATAGTAAGCATATGTACTGACATGGTACAAAAAATAATTTATCCTCAATTTGATTATTTTATTTTTTTTTCAATCCCATCCTCCATGACAAGTACAGTAGGAGGCAGTGAAATGTCCGTTCGGAATTCCCATATATCTTTCCGTAGGTTCAATTCAACTCCATTGTTTTCTTGTCTCCCTCCATATACTTTTTTCTTGCGGAATACATATAGGCTATTTTTATTGCATGGTAGTAGTAGTAGTGGCTCACACACAATCACAATCAGTAGTTGTTCCAATAATATAGGCCACAAATCCGAGTGGATGTGGGATTATATATCCATTCCAAACAGAACACTTCCATACATACGTATGTACCTATGCTTCTTCCTCCTTTTTTTACTCACACTAGGTTTCCCTATCTGTGTGACTGAACCTTAAAAAAAAGAAGTAGGTGACTTCACAGTTTGCGTATTATTGTGTGATTGTGATTGTACTACGATGTCATATGATCCTACCCTATCTGCGATCCCTTTAGTCTTGTATCTCTTTTTTTCCCTAGCTTTCTTCTTTCCACCAAATTCTTTTTCTATTTTCCTCTCTTTCTCTCTCTCTCTCTCTCTGCTTCAAGTCTCTCTCATTTCTCTCAAAACCTCATTCTGTTGCCAATTTTGGCAGGACTCCCAAGAATTTTTCGCCTTTTCATTTTGGCCACTGTGCAAAAAAAAAAGACAAACGAAACGAACGAGTACCATTATCACTAGAACTATTTTTCTCCCCCTCTCTCCCCCCCTTTGACTCATCTCTAGGCATGCAGACACTACTACACACGCATTATAATCATCCAGGCAAACACATTTCATCCAGAGAAACACATACCAATCACAGTAGGAAGCTAACACATTTTAATAATGCTATAACTTGTTCAAAATAAAATATCTACGGAGAGTTTAAATACGAAAAAACGATGATAAAAAAAATACCATATATTTTCTCAAGTTACCTTCTTCTTTGGAATCTGAGAGAGCTAGATAGATGCCGATTTCCTCGAGATGTTTTTTTTGTGCCCTCTCAACTGAACTCAACACCGTCAAAGATTCCTTTAACTTCATTTCTCTAGAAATAGCAGTACATACTTAGTACGATGGGTATTTTTTATCTTTAAATAAGTGGCGATAGTGAGCGTGAGCGTGCGTGTGAATGTGTGATGCAGTGTTAACTTTCCCCTAAAATCCAAAGTCTGTTTTCCTGGTGCTCAACTACTGTGTGTGGATTTATGATACATATTTCCATGTCCAGGATCATGAATCTCTCTGCCATTTCCAAATACTTCTGTCACGATTTCCCCCCGAAACATTCCTATACATAACCTACTGATGATAGTTGATAGTTGTTAAACGAAAGTGTTTCATTACGCCATAGAAATTCTTTTTTTCTCTAGCCAGAGCTAGCCCCAAACCTGTAATTTTTTTACAGGAAAAAAGAAGGTCTTCAATCTAATTTCGCCCACATTTCCTCTCACCAAGAAAAAGCTAGTTCCTCATTTTTGGCATCAATACTTAACCTGTATTAATGCTGTGAAGCAAGGGGAAAATGAGATGTGGGACATTTTTCCTGGCCAACCAAACTCTCTCTAACTTCAATAAAAGCAACGAGAGCGGAAACAAGCTCAAGAAATCATTTTGTTGTGCTGCCAGGATTTTCCTGTCCTGTAGAAATAAGCCTTTGTCCTTTTCCCTTTGATTTCATCCTCCTTATTTCGTTTTTTTTTCTAAAGAAAAAAATAAGTTTGTGCTTATATACGATAGTAGTAGAAGTAGTGGATGAATGAGTGAATTCAAAAAAAACAGAAATATATGCTACATCAAGAAAAAAATACTATGATGATAGTGGTACATACATACATGTATGAATGAATTGCATACATAAATTCCAGAGTTGTATACAGAAGATGACAATGAGGAATAAGCCGAGGAATTTATTGCGCACTTTGCCTATAACTTAATTTCACCATAACTCAAGGAAAAGCACACTAACGCATTTCGCTAAAGTGGAAAGAAAGAGAAAGTCTTCCAGTCAGATGTCGCGATTCTAACAACACATGAATGGCATACTTTCATGACACCCATGAGCCATTCAACTGTACGCTCGGAAGAGGGAGAAGGAAGAAAGTGACTTAAACCAGGGACGAGTCAAGAAGGACTCCTTCGCCGCTTTCCATTTTCTTCTCTTGGTCTTTTGACTTCCGGATAGGAATAAAGATTTTATTGGAATCTCATTGAGAATTTTTTTTCACTCTTTTCATATCTTCCCTTCATTTGACTCAGCTGAAAAGTATTTTTATGGTTTTTGTATTACCAGTGGAATGTGGAGGCTTTGGACTATCTCAGAATCTCAGAATCAAGAAGATCTGGATAGGAGCTTATAAAACTGCACTTTGATTTACTCGTTTCAATACGTGCTCATAAAGTGAAATCTGATGTCCCCATGCGAAAATATTCTATTCAATAAAATACAGAAGAGTGAGTCTCTCTGAGTCCGTCCGCTCATGCCCCTGCCTGCCTGGGCTAAGTATATTGACCCATACGCATAGGGTCCTAATGGGATCCTAACTCCATTTTTTACTCATCCTCTCTTTTCCTTTTTTTTCGGAGGCAATAAATCCCTCCAGTTTTATCGATGAATAAAAAAACTGTTTGTGTAAATACCTTCAGGTAGTTGAAATATTTTTTTTTGTTCTAAATTGATTTTCATTTCGGCATGATCGTCCTCATCAATAACTTACCGACAACGTTTAGCGTGTAGTGAAGTATTCTCGGTGGATGGGTTGACATTTGACACTGGTATGATCCGGCATCAGATCGCTGCACGGTTGTCAGTCGAAGTTGCCAGTCGTTTGGATTCTCAAAATGGAGGCTTTGACGAGCATCTGAACTGTACGTGACGAGGCCGTATGTGAGCAGTTTCAGGTTATTCTTCTCATCTCGTTTCATCCAAGAGATCTAGAAAGTGATTAAATTGAAATTTATCATCAACTTTTCCCAAAATAGAGAAAACAGGATTATTATTTGGAATTGTAAGCGAAATAGGTATTCGCAAGCGATTTAAATGGATTTAAGCATGACCTTTTGCGTAAAACATTGCACGTTTCTTAACATAATATGGAGAAAGTAAAAGGCCTATAAAAAACCAGCAGCGGCGCTGATGCTGATGCTGGTCAGTTTAGCAAAATGATTGACCTTAAAAAAATGGGTGCATGCTCTAAGCAAACGTTTCAGATTACGAGCCAGGGCTAAGCAAAGAATATTAATGCAATTTCATTTTTCATCTGGCCTGGCTTGCTTGGTCCAAAGTAAAAGGGATTCAGCCGAGTACATTTTTTTTCATATTATCCTGTAAACTTTCACCCGGAGCGTTATGTAAAATCTAATACGAGATGAAAAATATTAGTGTAGTGAGAGTTGCTATATATATGTATGTATGTATTTTGTATACATGCCGTAACCCTATACCTTTTGCTGGATGGCTAGTGAACACGTCCAAGGATCTATTTTGGATTCAATCCTGCTACCACCACTGACTTTACTTTTTGTTGTCTTTTTTATTGTATAAGGGAATGGAGTGATACTTAATCTCGGTTTTAGCTTTCGTTTCGTGTACACCATGCATACCACCATTTCCCATACATACATATATATGTAGAATATATCGGAGCACTGCGGAGAATAGACTTGAACGAAAGCGTTAGATCTTCAGTGTTTTCCTCTCCCAAGCGCCATACATACATACATGCATGCAAGCATTTCCCTGCCTCCATAGTTGGAGGAATAGTTTATGGTGGCAAAAATCTTGGAGTGCTTATCCACGTATTCCAAGGAAAATTACCATTTTTGTCTCACAGTTTTTGTTTATAAAGTTAATGCACATATAGTTCGGAACGAGCAACCACCACGATGCGGAAAGAAGGACAAGTAGAGGAAAAGGTTATCTTTTTTCGTTCTAGTCAAATCATGAAGCCTGAATAAAAAAGGAATAAAAAAATGGCAGGAAGGATAGTAGTAATACATGCATCGGAATAAGGATAGAAATGGATGGTTTTTTGCATGATCTAATGTATTATTCTTTTAGGATTTTAACAATTATAATGCAGACAGATAAAGAATCTAGTGTCGACTAGTTGACTACTAGTGATGTTGCCTCTTGCTGCTGCTGACTGGGCACTTGCCCAAATAGCCGAACAAGCCATTACATGGAATAAGGTCATCCTCATTTATTATATATGTATTATATGTATGCTGTTACTTCCAGAGAGGATATTTCTCCAACAAAAATATTTTTTTGTTACTACATATGTACATATTTTGCCTTCTCCCCACTATAGTATAATATTATGTACAGCTAAATTCGACTTGTTTCTCTCCCAAAATATCACAAAGGTTATTTGGATTTAACGGAGAAAAAAAATATACCTACGTAGGTATATCATTCTCAAAGTTTCGAACAACAAATAAGCGACATGGTAAATGCATAATACTTACGTTCTCACTTTAAGAAGAAAGACAAGAAAAATTAGAAAAGTTCAATTAAACAGAATCATTTCCAATGTCTTCTTCTACAAATATTATCATAAGCAGAGTTTATTTTGCCCTACTTTTACTTCGATTAGCAGTTGACAAAAAAAGTAAACTTGTAGACAGCATGCCATGCCATGCCAGGCCAAGGAGGACATAACCATATTATAGCGTTCAGTAAAAGCAATATTATGCATGCTGACATAAAGAAAGGAAGTTGTTTTCTCTGGCTTTTAATTTTCAAATCATTTCAGAACAACATTGAGCGACACAAGAAAAATATTTATTCATACTCGTTTTTCCATTATTGAAATTCTTCCCCGGAGGAATGTATGTCAATTGAGTAGAAGTTGTGATTTGAAAACGGTTCTAGTTTTGATATCACTTTTGGCATTTGCCGCTCAGTATGGTATGGGGTAAAGATAAAAAAGAAAGCATCCAGCAGCATCTCAATGTTTTGGCTGGGCGCATCCAATCCAACTCAGAGAGCATATCTTCGCTTCGAGCCAGTTAGCCCGTTTAAATGGTCAATGAAATCACGACTTTCGTAATCTTAACATTTCTACCAAATGAGAAGGAAAGGATAATGGACTTTCTGCAGCTGCTTCTCGATGAAACTGACGCTCAAATATTGATTTCGCTTTTCATGTTTTCATCTATCTCTCCATTTCACGTTACTATACGTATGTGAGAACCTCTATTCCTCTGTATATTTCTTTTTATCAGATTTTCTCCTTCTATTCATGGAAAAGTTAAGTGGCTCCCTGTCATTAAGAAAGAGCAATTAACATAGTACATAATCTTCAGAGATCAGTCTATTGGCCCCATCTACATAAATTGGTAAGTTAGGTAAGCAAGTACATACAGTAAGCAGCGAGGAGAAAGTGAGTCGACTTCTTTTACGACTAAAAAGTGTCTTTGATGTTGTAGTCGTATGTATACTCGTGCTGTGCTGTGTTGTGTGCCAAAGCCATTCATTCATCTATCTACTTTTCACTCATTCTTCGTTGCTCCATCAAGCGTTATAATTACATTACGTTAATTGACGTTCGCATTATAGCTTCTTCAAAAATAAAATTGCTCGGAGGTTGAATGATCAAATGAGAATCTAGAAAATTTACTTTATGATGACATTACTCCGGGATCAGTAGATTTGAGCGGCTTGTGCTCACTCGATGAAATAAAGAGCTTCAATCTCAGTCAGTCAGCAAAAAAATCATTAAGTCTTTTTTTACCCTGTCCCACTTTCCCTTTTTTCTGTCGCATGCATAAACATTCCAAAAAAAGAACTGTTACACTCTCCAAAAAGAAAAGGAAAACGATTTTCCAGGCACGTTTCAGCCCCCATTGCCGGAGATACAAATGCTTTAGATGAGCACAGCACAATGTAGGAAATAATAATCCATATTACCTACCTATATGTGTATATTTATTTGCCTTTGTCTTTTTTTCAGCCACAAAGAGATTACCACAAGTCATTTGCGATGGTCAGCGTAAATGAAAAAAATTGTGTGCGAGCGGAGCCCAGCAACGTGTATAAATGAAAGAGTTGGCGATGCTTCATTACTCATTGTCATTTCTCCCCTCATTCATTCTCAACTGGAGCATCACATGTCATCTCCAGATATATTTTTCTTTACATAAAAGTGTGTGCGTCTCAAATGCTGCCGACAGCTAGAAAAAGAGAGTCGTCAGAATTTTTTTCTAAAGAAAGGAACATCAAAGACGTTCAAAACTCATTATGTTTGTTCCAGGAAAAAAAATAAAGTAAGACAATGAGAAAGCTTTTCTTGGATGATTGCAAAACGGTCACGTTATTTCATCAAATCCACCGTCCTCGTCATCCTTTGAAAACAACATGAGTGAAAGCAGTTCTTCTAATAAGCGCTATATTTGTTTGCACAGGAGTGGACTGAACCTACTCAAGTGTGTGCATAAACAATTTAATTTCAGCTTATTGGATCGTTCACTTTTATCAATACGAAATTCAATCGCTGGCCCTTTTTTCCAACTGAAAAAAATCTCTCTCCTAATCTAGGATTTTGCTCATTGGGATTCTCTACACGTTTAGGAGGTCCTAAATGACCAATGGGGAAAGTTAAAAGAGAGAATCCCGTGCTTTGGAAGGGTCGGTATTGGAATGAATTGTTACTGGTCGTAAAAAATCCATTTTATTTAGGAAGCTACTTTTCACGAACGGAATCTCCAGTAATACGGATCATGTCATTGGGGAAGTACATAAGTATTTCTTTCTTTGCCCATGCTCAAGCCTCCAACATGGCATTGTTTACAGAGAAAACAACTAACAGAGAAAAGAAGTGGTTTACCAACCCCAGCAAGACACCTAGAAAGTGATGGAGAAAACAGGGCTTTTCTTTTTGCAGTAGTCATAGTGCAACAGAACGGCAAAGAATAAAGTCATTTCTTCATGCAATTTCGAATTTACCAAAGTTACAACTTCACTGCAAGAAAACTTTCACGTTCTTCACTTTCTTGTCTAAAATGGAGGTTGGCATTGTGCATGGATGACTCTATTTTTAATTGAGACTGAAATGCAAACCGTTTGGGAGGCAAGTTGAGCTGAAAAACCACGTGGCGAAAATGATGTGGTAACCCCACCACACACACTTCCAACTTCCCAACAGAGAAAGTGAAGAGGAGAGAGAGAGAGAGAGAGTGAAGTTGTGCACCACTTATACTTGCATCATTATTTAAGACTTCATTTTGCTCTTCTCGAGACGGTCGGCCTGGCCTGCTCTACTAAGGCTTGTTCTCACCCAATTTTCTCTGCTTCATCGTTTAAGAAATGAGCGCTGCGTTGAGTGGCTATGGATAATGGAGGCCTTTCATTATCTACTTTGATGGGTCTAAAAACTAAAGGAACGAAAGAGATATTATGCTATACATAGACAAGTGAGGAGGCCATGTGCCTAAGAACTTCTCGCCAGTATAAAGGTACGTAGAGAGCTTTGCTTGGAGTTGGAACATTTCTGAGCCTTGGCGTGGTGGTGTGTGACCGTGCCAGGCCAGAACCATGGGATGATGTAACGATATCAGAAATGAAATGAAGCTGTGGCAACCAGCGGCAGCAGCGGTGGCAGTGGTAATGGTGGCAAAAAAGAAATGGAATTGCCCAGAAAGTGACCTATATATCTTTCCTACGGCGGCATTGTGCCATTTTGAAGAAAGAAAAATCGCCAGTAGTAGTATTCTTCCGCGAGGAGCTAGAGTTGCTAATGTCATATTATTTATATGACTGGTGGCTCTTGGCAGGAATTTAGAATAGCTCCTTAATCACAAGAATCACCCCTGTTCAATTTTCTTACCGCGCTGGTTAACCAACTAAGAAGGAGAAAGTATACAATAGTGTGGTTCCAAGAGAGACATCCGGATCATGCAGTTTTCATTCATTATATTTGTTCTCTCTGTGCTTCAATAAAACTATGTAGTCCGTTAGTCGTACAATTTTTTAGAATATTTCACGACTTTTTTTTTCATTTTTGTGTTATCGCATCTTCAAAAAAAATCTTGTTAAAATTTAAAGAATAGTTCAAGTGAATTCCGAATAACTATTTAAAGAAAAAAAGCATAAATGGATGCATGCTTCTTTTCCTCCGAGGCTAGTGAGTATTCACCAACTTACCTTTTTTTAATGATGCATACGCACAAAACTTTCTTTTATTGCTTAAAATAATTTTTAAATGTCAGTAAATCATTTTAAAAATCCTTTATTTTCTCACAACCCGTTTAGTAGAGCAAACATTCAAGAGAAATTTTTTTTCAAGATAGCATACATATTATATGACTTGGGAGCTATTTGCAGACACTTTCATTGAAAAAAATTCACAGTTTTTTTTCGGAAAACTCTCTGGCTCATTTAAATAACGAGTGAGTAGATGCAGACGGTAGTATGTATGTATGTATGTATCTAGCGAGGAAGAGTCAGAAAAGTCGCTTGCAAGAGCGCATTGAACCGAATAATGAAATTACAACTACATTACCTCGCCCTCCCTTCATGCTACCTTGAGCCCTTGATGCTTATTAAGTGGAAAAAGGAGGCTCTCGTTTCTCCTCCATCCATATCGTAAGTCAAGTCCTCCTTCCTACCAACCGAATCGCTATAATAAATTCCAGCTGAAGAGGACACACAGTTACAGCTACAGCCACAGTCAGAGAAATATGTATGCCTATGCCTAGGTATCCAAATTCCTATGCTGTTCTAGCAAAGCTCCTTCTTCAGCGGTTGTCTGGTCTCCGTAAGTTGACAGTTGACTTGGCGCATTTAAAACTTGTCTCTTATGTAGTTCCGCTTGAGTGGAGGAAAGAGCGCGCAGGTAGGTAATCTTCTTTACTTCTTAGTGTGTCCGTGCAATTTTAGTAATTGCAATGATTTTATGGCCACTTAGTTTTTGAAATACGTTGTCCCTTTATTCAGTCAATGGATTCTGGAGAATGTGATGCCGCATTCGCAATTCGCATGTAATATGCATAGCTATACTCGCTCACTCAGTTTTGCTGAAAAGTAGACTCGTATACATATTTCATTCAATGGGAAACCACCCTGCGAACAACATGCTAACTGATGCAATGTGGATATGTACATATATCCATATATCTACTTAGGCAATGTATTTTGGGTAAAGAGTAAACTTTTCCTTATGTCTTCACAGGGAATTTATTTTGGATAGAGATTTTTTGTTTGGAATGTGAGTGAGCAAAGCGGGGCTAGCGGGATGTAATGTATTATAAATGAGGATAACACTGAAATGGCGAGAACTTTTGCGGTTTACATGTCGCTCAGGGAATCAAAGAAAATTCAGCACAAGCTCATCCGGCTTTACTTTTCCTGAAATCCTGGCTTACTATATATACTTTCCTCTGCTTTTCAAGTCATTCACCCAAAACTTTGCAAAACAAACATTTGCTCTCTCTCTCCCTGTATACTTATGCCTTCAGAATAAAATGCATTGGCCCTTGGTCCCATAAGTACATAAGTGCTTTAATTTCGCGTCCCAGATCCTTGTCTAGTCCTCAAGGCGCCCGAGTCGTGTCGTAAGTTAAACTCAGCGTTGTAAGAAGAGAGTAAGACTTGAAATTAAATTTTTTGAAAATCAACTAGAATGATGATGACAGGAATTGATGCCACGCTCTCATTCACTAATATCAACCAAAAGCCGTGCATGGAAGTTGTACTACACAGACGACAGCCAACATCAACAAATTATTTCAAGGCATAAACTCATTCAAGTGGATGAAATTGCGCCCGACCGAGTGTTGACAGTTTTTTTTGCATATATTTTACTCGCAGTCCCACTCAACTTTCACCACTACATTTGGCCAAAGCAGTGCAGGGAAAAAGGGCCTTTCATTTCCATTTCATACGTACGTACATCTCATTTATTGGTTCATCAAGATAATAGATCGTGTTAACTGCCCGAAAAAAAACTTTTGCAATCATTCCATTTGTTTATTCAGCGCAGATAGAAATTCGCAATTTAGTTCTCATAATACTAGAACAGATATGTTATAGTTCCTGAGTGAAAGTGATTTTTTTGTTGTTGAAGTTGAATGATGAATATTTATATGGCTTTTTACATAGGTAGGTACGTAGCTATAGCTTAGGCATGCATATGATAGTGATCTCGCAGCAACTTGAAAACTGCAACTGCACGTGAGTTCTATTTGTTTTATTTATTTATGGAGCTGTCTGTATGGTTATTTGCATTTTCACTAATATCCCATTACGAATTCATTAGATCCACACATGAAAACAGATTTGTGGTCGCTCTCTTTTCTCCCATGACTGACTAAATTGCTTTGATGAGTAAACTTACGAAATGAATCGCAATAATGTTTAATCTGCTGTCAATATCCGAACGGTTGAGTTTGTCGGCTCAAGGCAAGGAGGAACACCATGAGGCAAGATTGGTTTTTAACTCAAAAGAATTCTAACGCAAGGCGAGCTATGTACATATTATATACCTACAGAAATATATTTTTTTTAAATTGCTGCTTTTTAAGCGTGTAAAATCAAAGCAGCCTCGTGCATCGGTCCTTATTTCGAAAGCAAATGCGTGAGTGAGGAAGGAGTGAATAATGCATTGAACTTATTTTTCTTGCGGATGGAAGTTTGTTTTAGTAGAATGGAAAATAAAACTTCGAGAGAGCTGTCATTCGTCCATGCTTTCCAGTGCTTGTAATAACACTTCTCCCTAACGACGGAAGGGATCGAGGGAAGCTCAATGCGAGGAGGGAAAGTACGCCAGCATAAGTGACTGGAAGGATTTAAATGAATTACGGTAGACGATGAAGTGGAGGGAATCTGGTTTGATAAAGCAAAGGAAAAGCAAACGGACGCGGTTTGAGCGCTACCTTCAAACTCAAGCGTAGTAGTAGTACTTGTTTGTGTAATGCGATTCAAAAAGGAAAGACGGGAGGAAGAGGGAGAAGAATAGAGAGAAAGACATAAAAGCTGTTCTCAGCTTTCATTCCGAGATAGACGAGACAAGGAGAGGAAGGTTGATAGCATGCAACATCACATTATTATGCCTCTCCGCCGAATTTACACTTCTCATTCTTACAGAAAAAGGAAACGGACTCTTACTTCGCCCCATTTCCCAGTGAGAGCAGAGGAGAAGGAGATCAAGGAAATAAATACGGGTGTCAAGATGAGAGATAATGCAATTAGTTAATATACATCAAGAAAGAAGGATGCTACTCATGCCAGTACTACAGAAGTACAAATACACACACACACACACACTCATTGTCCCTCTTTTTCGTAGTCTGTTGTGCTCTTTTGTTACACAAGTGTAATCTGAAAATTATTGGATAGTTATCAGATTACACCTGCTCGAGATCTGGAATCTGGAGGCAAGCACAGTTGTCGAATTAGGAATCCTCTTGTCTTCTACTTAATCAAAAGAGCGTGACGGAGTCTACGACAATGCGGCTGTACAATGCACGGCATTTCTGGTCCAATCTTTTGTGAATTTTTTTTCTTTTTCTCCATTTTTACCCGTTTGCAATTTATTTATACCTCCTGTACTATATCTATAATATGGCCACAGTCATCTTTCTGTGAATGATTCCCACAACGCCAGACGCCAGCCACAATATTGTTTGCATTCAACATAAAAAAAGTAAGAATTACGATGGGAAATGTTGAATTTTTTTCTGTAGTCCCCAAGTTCCTTTTTTTCTCCGACACTGAAAAGGAAGAAGAAATGTCATTTTCACAACATGCCGACACACTAAGATCAAAGAGATATTTACACAACTACTTCTAGTTTTATGGGAAGCAATGTTTGCTTCCAACATCTAAAATGCTTAAATTGTACCACAGCGGATCCTCGTGTCATGTTCAACTTTGGAAAAGAATCATAATAATACTGGTATCACTCTCTCTCTCTCTCACTCAACTCGTCATCCCTGTCATCTTTAATATGATCATGCTCCTGCTCGTAAACTCGTCGTTGAACAGGAGCTTTCCTTGCTCCTTCCTGGTGTATCGTTCCAGGCCAAGTAGTTCGACAAACAAGACGCTACATTTCGAGTGTACTTCTTAATCAAGTTCCAGAACGAGGAAGTAGTATTCCCATTCCCATTCCTTGCTACCTACACCCACTCGATGGGAAATGCATCGATTTAAATGCATTTTGTGAACCGTTTACATCGCTTGATACCTTTCACTCCACCAATTTGAGATGACGACGACGACAATGATATTGCATGGGCAATAAACATGAATGCAATACACACACTTACATTTCCATAAGCAATTCATGAATTACCTCTCTGCAAATTTGCATGGAAAGTTACATTCATTCACTTTTACTACTACTCTATCGATCATTGTGAGGCTAGTAATTAGCTTTAGTATTCCCAATGAGGAAAAAAAAATTTTTGGTTTATTTATTTTTTGAATGTCGAACTTCTTTTTTAAGACCCATTTAGGAGCAGAAGCTTAAGTTGAAGGAGCCGCTCGACATTAAAAAGGGATTTTGATCCCTTTATTCATTATTCTTTTAGCATCCATCCCATTCCCGCAACTTTCTCATGGGTTCATATGCCGAGGAGACTACACAGAAGTTGGGATTTGGAACGTTCCACTGCACACACATTATGCTTTTGTAGGGAGCCACGCAGGCAGAATGGTAATAACATAATAATGCATACATATGTGTGTTTATCAGAACACGCTGAGAATTTCACAATTTTTCCCTTCTTCAACAAAAGGGTGCATCTTCCATCTTCACCATATGCTCGCTCCCGCTTTCTCTCTCTCTCTTTCCCTTTGAAGAAGAAGAAGGAAAGTCATCATGGTATTACCGTCATCATCTTTGTCGCCCTCATCATGATGATGATCGCCCTGAAAAATATTGCATTTCCCAACAAACTTCTATGTTCGGATATTATCCTTGTACTACTACTACTTCTACTACAGCTCCAGCTTAGAAAAAAACAATATTAAAGGAAAAGGGATCGAGGACAAAGCCGGATTCATGCATACTCAAATAACGACAACAAGTAGTAAAATCATCCTTTTCTTTTCAGAATATTATTATCTCAGTGAAAATACCAGAGAAACGCTGGTTTCCTCTTTCTCTATGTAAGAAGCATGAGCATGTGAACAAAAAAAAATACTACACGAAGAAGAGTGGAAAATGCATGCAGAAAAGCAGAAGGAGAAAGTGAGCACTTACAGTTTTATTCCCTAAGCGATTGACACGACAGCTGAGAAAGACGTCTGTCCCCATTTGCACTGTGAGGTTTGTGTTGATAGTCGCATTGCGGTCGAAATAGGGAAGCGGTTCCAGTGTGTCCTTATCGTAGTAATCATCTGGCCCTTCCTTCATCGGCTCATCTACAAGTCAACGAGAAAAGTATACAAGATTCACGAGTCAACTAAAAAAAATCCGTCTCTTCCTCTCCAAAATGCAAACTTTTCCTGTCGCTTCCAGCTCCTCCTTTATAATTCATCAGTTGCTACACAATTTTTTTAAAGTTTAGATCCCCATTCGCATCTCTAGAGGTACTTTGTTTTTCTGCAGATTAAACTCTCTTTCCCTCTGTCTCTACTCTGGATTGGCCTTCTCATTAGTTGGTGGAGGAATCCTTTGGCTATTGCCCATACCAAACAAATTATTCAGGAGAACGTTTATTCTTTTCAACTTTTACCATTTACTTCGCTCAAATGATTTTTACTTTTGTGAGTGTGACCTCGGCCACCCACATAAATTTTAATGTTTGGCCAACTTTTGAGTCTTTGACTTGGTTCACTTCGGACGGAAGTCAAATGCGAAGGGGCTTCCTCTCCTCACCATACATACATACGACAACGACCGTCGTGCTCGCTCATGTAATGAATTAATGTTTTGCTTTCCAACATTCAAATTAACAAACGAAATGACTTGTAAAAACTTGCTCTCTGCCTTTTTTTGACCAGACCTTTTTCTCTGCTTGGATATTTTCCTTTAACTTCACATAGTTCAACACAGTGCACCAAACCTAAAGCCTGAGCAAGGCAGGGAAAAGGATTTTTTTTTCATTAAAAGTCTTCATGAAAGGATAAAGGAATCTTGATCACATCACTCCGGTAGCTTGACTTGCGTGCTTACTAAACCTTACTTGACGACGATCTACTCTCTTGGAAAAAAGAGGCACGGCGTTGTTTGAGCACATGTCCCATCATTTTGATGAGTGAAGCGGAGTGAAAGCGGGAGAAAACAAGGCTACATAAGTAGATAGTATCGCCGTTCGTTACTTAAGACTCAAACGCGCTTTCTTCTCCTTCTATACGTGGATGCGTGCCTCTTCCGCGTTCTTTATCGAGGCCTTCCTGCTTAAAAATGGTTTCGAAGCCTAGATACGATATCAAGGTACAATAGCCCCTAGCATATTGTGCATACGTTTAAGTTTACAAAAAAAATGAATGAAAACGGACACGGACATGCTCATGAGCTTCTATTCTTAGTGGCTTGGCTTAGTTTGGTCTGGATCTCGATATAAATTGTTATGTTTAAAAAATGCAAAGAAATATTTAGACGCGGAAAGGAGGGATTCTAAGGTCACCAAGTTTCTAAGATGCCTCTCATTCCTTCTGGGCGTGAACAACAATGTAGGGAACGTATGCAACAATTTCGTCTTCCTTTTTGCAATACGGCTCGTATAAGAAAAAAGAGTTTCCATGCTCCAGCAGCACCAGCCATGGAGGAAGAAGGAATGGACGAGATTTTTTTCCCAACGAGGTTACGCATTTCGCTAACTTTTACTACACGAGTTTTCTAGCCTGGGAGCTTTTGATAAGGAGGAAAAAAATGTCTGAAATGCATGCAAAATACATTTTATTCGGGGAGGCGAGTGACGGCAACCTTTTTAGGATTATCATAATGGTACGCTCATTATAAGTGCTATGAGAAGAAGACAAGTGTAAGATGCAGCCCTTTTCTTCTTCTTCTTCTCTACTTTCTCCCTGCAACACTAACACTCCTTTTATGCATGCAGAGAAAGGGAGCGAACATCAACCAATTCTTTATCCCTTTCTTTCATCTTCCTCCTCGACTTCTATAGCACACGGGATAAAGCAAAGTGGAATGAGGAGAGCTACATCCCATCATCATACAGATTTAAGGATTGAAAATAGCTGTCTGTGTGTGTGTATGTGATGCATCTGCTGCCCGCTTCCATCCTCTACAACTTCCCATTTTTTAAGACGCTCAGCATCAGCAGCAGCATCTGAATCTGAATAATAATAAAATCAGTAAAGGAGCTTTAGCTGCTCTAAAGAAAGGGAAAAAAGGAAATTGATGGAGGTTCGTATTTGTCATCGTGTATATAAAAGTACTTTTTCTCTCTCTCTCTCTCTGGAGCAGAGCGCTTCGCATTTATACTCCCGTCTATTTTCTTTTTTTCTTTGAGACATTTTCTTCTAGGAAAAAAACATATCGTTCCCTCTCCTCGTCGACGTTATTTAATTCATTCATTTTTTTACCGTTGGATCTATATCTGTATAAAGACAATAACAATACCATTATTTTTGGCAAGAGATGAAGTAGGGGAAATGGTGAGAGCGAGCGGCCGATTTAAGGAAATATTAATACGATGAGGAGACATCGAAACAAAAAAGGGAAGTAGTAGGCTCCTCCGCTGAGCAAACGACTATGTAGTGGTAGTGGTAGTTAGGGAAATAATGAGAGATCGGGCGAACCTACTAATGAAGGCTTAGATTGTACAACTGCACGCTCTCATGTCTCTCATTTCATCTATTTTGTCGCGCCTTCAACGCCCTCAGAGCGGAATGGTAGATGGGTGGCCTGGAGGACGCCCGTCAACAAAGTCTACATTCAAATGCTCAGGGCAAAATAATTATGGAGCTAAATACGGATTTGAATGGGCCGCAGTTGGCATCTTCATCAATGCAGTAAAATGGTTTGACGTAGAAGAATGAGCCTCTCGTTTCTCGCCTTTCTATTTTATTGCTCAAGTCCCATCCCATCCAACTGCGAGTCCTGCTTCCCCGCTTTCTTCCACTCTCTCTCTCCCTTTCGAGCATACACACACACACATGCACACATAAAAAATATATAAAAGTTTCTAGAAGAGTCTTTTTGCCGACTGACTCCCTTTTTCTGTCAACTCCAAAAATATAGAGCGAAATGTGCCCTACTGTTTTTTTCTCCTCTGCTTGTTCAATGATTCTCTTTTTTCCATACAGATGTAAACAAAATAATGCACATTATTACTTCTCTCTCTCTCTCTCTCTAAGCCATATTTTTTTCTATATCGTTTTTATTGTGAGGCTATAACTCTTATGTCACTTCCACTCTTGTCAGGAATTACAAGGCTTGTTCATCGCAGTATCGTAGGCCCTGAATGGGGGACAGTTTTCCTAGGCGATATGCATCGGAAAAAAACGTGAGTTCCACCTCGCTACATGATATGTATTATGCTTTTCGTCTAATGACAGTAACTTCGGAAGAATCGGATTCTCAAATGAAATGAGACCCGTGATAAGAATCACTTTGTAGAGTTCGGTAAGTCTAGCGTTGTCTATCTTAAATCTATGAAAAATAGAGGCAATCGAACAGGTGATTAATTTATGAAACTTGCTGTTCCAAAACTTGTACAATCGAAGTGAAGTCATGTTAAATTCGAGAAATAAATTTTAAAAAGCAAGTACATAAAACTCCAATATGTAGTGCAATGTATTGATAACCAGCGTATAAGTGTCTACATCTCTTTTATTTTTATCAGCTTTTTTTACTGGACAGACAAACTGAGCTTAGCACAAAATTTTAGTTGTATAGGTAGATAGATAGGTAAGTAAATATGGCTATTGTCTTCCGCATCAAGACAATCATGCCGCACTTAAAAGATCACCACGTGCTCATAATGCCGCATTATTGCCTCTTCTATGCTTTCCCTCGCCTCTGTAGTGTGGAAAAAGTCTAGCGCCTCATTAACGACTCAAGAGCGGGATTCTTACCTTTCCGCCATCTAATATAACGTACTTATTCAATTCATTCCTCATGATATTCGACTTGTTTGCTCTACCACTGGGTTCCTCTCGTTCGGGCTGAGCACTAGCCAAGCTCGATGAATTTTTTTCCCCGACAATCGTCTTGAATTAAAAGTAACTCGGAAAAGTAGTGATATCAAAATCTAATGTAAATTCTCTCAGCATCATATGAATTCCTCCGCCTTTTTTCATTTCATTATGATGAAACGATCCTTTCATTAGACCATAAAACTGTGAATTCATCGAGAAAGAGAGGATTTTGAAAAGGATTCTATCCTAAAAGAGAGTCAAAGGAGAAGGGGGAAAAGACAAACCTTAAATGGGTCTAGAGTCTAGACAAAGTGCTTTCACCGTTTCTTAGCCTTAGTGTTTAGTCTTAATGGAAGAAATGCGTGGCCTGGCCTATGCCGTTCTTCTCAAGAATTAAGAATAAGGTTTTATATAAAAGTGAAATTTTAATTTCCTCTAAAAAATATTTAGGCCTAGTTCTATATATTTCTCCTCATGTGAAGAAATATTAGAGTTTGCGGTAGCCACAAGAGAATAGGATACGTAAAAGATGGAAGTGGAACCAGTTGCTTATAACTCTAATTGCTTTGTGGTAAGCAAGCACCAAACCAAACTAAACCAAACCTAGCGTAGCCCATATGTATTGCGTAGGAGAAACTTCTCAACTTCACAGAAACAAGTTAGTCTTTTCTATAATTTCGGGTTGCGTAGCTGCCATCACACACATTGTGGTTGAGAAAGAAAAGTTTTTAATAATAACTTTCTTGGGCCTCTTGTTTTGAAAGCGTCTTTCTCAAATATTACTTTTAGCTGCACTTTGGCTTTGCCACCACTGTTTACATAAAAAGGCTCTGTAGACGGCATTGAGATGAAAAGGCCATTGCCATATGGAAAAAACAGGAAGGTAATAATCAACCGGTATTTTTCTTACCCTTTCTCCAGGAAATGAGATTGAAAATCATTTCATCTTGTTTTTCAGTGAGCTTTGAGTTTTCGTTGCCGGAATATGAGTGAGTCTTCCAGAGATTAAAAAAAAGATTCGAAAAGAGGCTTGCTTAACTTAGCCATACTTTGCTGGATAATGATTCGTGATCATACGAAAAACTTTGTTTTGGAATTTCTTTTCCTTTCACTTTCCTCTTTTGAATAATGAATCATGAATGAATGAGCGATAATGCTTGCTCAACAAACGTCCAGTAATCAATTCAGGATTTTCTCTAAAGGAAACAAAAAAACGAAAGAGTGATTATAATAGATCTTCTTGAGCATCTGATTTTGATTGCGCCCAGAAACGCCACCGTGAGTGGTGCATAAAATATTATTCTCTCGCGAGGAAAATGTTATTGTTCCCAGAATGGCCTTCATAAGTTCATGTCAGACTGCTTCTAATTAAGATTTTACTACTACTACTACTAGATTTGTTCGTATGTACATTCGTTTGGCTGCTTGCTCTTGCTACATTTATTAATGGCTGAGTAAGTAATTGTCTACTCGCAGTCAAAACGGAATGTCTGTGCAGCACTTTTGCACTGTTCGCGTCTCCATCCAGTTGAACAATGGAAGGTCTGATGGGGGCTTGACACTAACCGAGTTAGAGGGGAGAGCTTGCATAATAGGAAACTGGAATGTTTGAATGAGTGAACTCTGTAGGAAATCCATTCATGAAAAAAAAGAAATGTCTGCTAAATGACAAAATTCAACGATGAATATCATCATGTGATACCCGATATACATGAGAGGGTAACGAATGCTAATAAGTAAATGGGTACTAAAACATACTAAAAGATTTCTCATACAGTTCATTCATTCCATTACAGTTCCTTTCCAATTTGTGGAGTGTCTTCTTGGAGAACGGAAGAATGGGAATGAGGCAGGCAGGTATGTAACTCACACTCAAAATTTATTCAAATGATTATAGTTATTACAGGCACACAGTCAGTAGGCAGAGAGTAGGGACGTGATGTAATGAATACGGGTGATTTTGATTAGATGAATACATTTGCTATTTACTCGGTCCTGGTCTGCAAATAATTATAGTGAAGTTTTCTGGGCTGGGAAATGGAGGGTGGTAATTTAAAAACGTTGAAAAAAAGTTTTTTTTTGAGCTATTATACTGGCTCGAGAAGCATTCTTTTGAGTTGCAATGATATTTTTATTGAAATTCTTTTTCTTTCTTCTTTAAATTCTATTATCTTTCTCCAAGTTTCTCTCTTCTTTTTAGTGTGTACAGCTCATGAGAAATATTCGTAAGTAGTCTGACTTGCGGTTTTCATCTTCCCGCAGTAGTATTTTTGTTTTATCTCTTGCAGCTTAAATGGATGTGCTTGAGTGTACTGCGGAAGAACTCAATTGCTTGCATGTGTCCGTGAGAGTAAAGAAAGGGAGAGCAGTCTTCCGCTTAACTTGTGCGAAGAGAACAACTTCAAATTTGCTTTTTGCGTGCTCACGAAGTTACGCTCTTCTCAAATTCCTTTCCCCTGCCGCTTCCTTTCTCTTTTTCGCTCTGCATTGTTTTCTGCTTTATTTTAAACATAACAGAGAAAAATACAGAGTAATTCCGAGAAGGAAATTGAAGAATAACATTGCCCTCTTTCATTTTAAAAATTGGTTTTCATCCGAACCGGTGTTTAAATCATGCAATTTCTTGAAATGTCTCAATTACGTTTTGCAAAAACCGTAAGCGTCTACAGTCATAATCATAGGAATTTAATAATTAAATGAGCCATGCTTGGTCCATCATCAGCCAATAAGCAGCCAGCATATCACGATTCAGGAGATGATGATCTACCCGCAGAAAAAATTGCAAACCAACATGGTTCCACAATTCTAAATTTTCTCTTTGTCGACAATTAACCTTAACATTTATTTACTTTATTACTATAATTGTTCAGATTTTGGCTTAGTATGTATGTAGTTGAATAGTACTGTAATTTTACCTGCTAGGATTCTTTCTAGGATTTTTCTCCTAGACTCTAGGATTGTTACCCTAGGCTTTAGTATGGAGACATCTGACTTTGTTTCTTGTAGTTATTACATGTACTTTGTATAGATTTACCCCGAGTGGGAGATTTTATGTGACGTTTTAGAAGTGTGTAAGGCAAAGAAAGAAGGCCGCCAAATTGATTCTGGACGGCATGGCAGAAGCACTGCCCTGGTAGATAGGATTTAGGATTTACAGACTTCCCTTAGACTAGATTTGATTCTCCGTTGAATCACTTTGTAAAGAAAGTAGATATTTTGATAACGATATTTAAGATACTCAGAATCGCATATTCTGTTTTATTTTGCGGGCATTGTCCGAGGAGGACTAGTTAACCCCAGGAACCCACATAATATAAGCATCGTTAGCTTATCCACGAACAATAATATTTCAATTGACTAAACACTCCTTTTAACATTCTTAGGTTTTTACAGTTACAGCTCTTCATTGTAAGAAATGATCATTCAATCCAAGAGGAATGGGAACATGAATAAATTGACAATTCCATGTTTTATTTGAAACCGTAATGAAACGCGGGGAAGTCAACTTCTTCCCGATGACATCAACCGAACTATCCAAATCTACTTATTTACTTCGTCTCCAAAAACTAAGGAAGACAAAAGGTCAAATTCCCATCTTTAAAGTTACAGTCACACAGACAGCGGAGCGGAGGTTTCCAAACATTTCAAAACTTGTATGAGTGGATCAGCTCGGAACTTTTGCATGAACGCCTTTTACTTCTCTTCTGTTGTTACATTTTTATAGTAAAGTAAACAAACCTAAAGCCAGGATTCGGATTCATTCAAACTTTTTCCTTAACAAATGAAAATAAGGTAAAACCTGGTAAAATGTGAAAAAAAGAATAGAAAGTTTTTTTTTGTGTACCCGTTTTCTAGCTTTTTCGCTTTCTCTTACTTTTTCCTCTCTTTTGTTTTGTGTGTGAGTTAAGTTGAGAGACTTGGGGCTTCCCACATGTTAAGTAGGCGACGTAAGAAGACTGTGTACGTATTTATGTTCACATCGGGAGAACTCTGCCTGACATTTTCTTTTTTCCATTTGAACCAGGAAAAAAGCGTCGAAAAAAAACTTTTTTTTATAAAAGCCAAGAAAACACACACACCAGTGAATTCACAATCAGCAAAAGGTGTGTTATCCTGGGGAAAAGCTGGTGAAAACAAGATGGTTTACGTGGAAAGAAAGTTCCAAGTTGGCCACTGCTAAAAAAAGGGGGGACTATATGTACTTGGACGTTGAAAACATAAAAGAAAAGTGATACACTTTAGCATTTAATACTAACCTAATATATACCATGCTGTGATGATACTTATCTCTATCCTCGTTTTTTTTCCCTTGAAACAAGTTAAAGGTCTGACAGGTTTCTACTTAATGTTCGGGATATCTACAAAGTCCCTACTATGTACAATCCTCTTCTTTGACTTCCCACAGCTTTTGAGGTTGCTCTTTGTCTACATCCATTTTTAAAATCATGGCATAGTTATGTGGAACTGCTGTTACATCCACAATTTTCCGTTTTTTTTCTCTCTCTCTCTCTCTTCTGGTGTGTGTGTCTGTGTGGGTCTTGTCTGTTGTGAGGAGAAAGCAGAGGGTGTTTATACAACGGAAAACTACTTTGTGGCTGGGCCACCACTCTCTGACGCTATTTTAACTCGGGGAAGAAGAATATATACGACGTACCTAATGTCACATTACCTGCTCTCTCAGCCAGTTGTCCCCCTCCTCGCATCTTCCTGTTTGCAAAACTTCTGTCTACAACTCAACCCGATAATAGTTTTCTTTACTCTACTTAGGTGTGTTCAAAGCACATGATCATTTCACTTGATCTCCGATGATCCCCCGGAATCTGATTTTTTTTTGGACTTTCTTCTCTATTTTCCTAAGCCTTTGTTGAATGTTTCTTCTCTTCCTTCCCTTAACGAAATGAAACTATCTACAGTGTTTTTCATTCTCCTTGAGACGAGGAAAGAAAAAAAACAAGTGAAAAAAACTAAATGTAATACCTTTAAAGCTCAAACTCAAAGAGATTTTGAAAAAGAATCGCCTTCTACTATTCTATTGTTATCTGTAGACAAATAAGTTGCACTCTGCACTACAACCTACAACTGTTACTGTACAATACAACAACTTCGTACTATACTTCATGTACATACGCACGCACGTCTTCCCACAATAATAAACATAATGCGTTGACGAGTAAATATAAGGCGATTTATATGCCTCGCCATATACACAGCCAGTAGAACTGACTCACAGTGAGGGAATGTGGTGAAAGGTACTATTCCCCACACCACTGACACTCTCAACTCTTCCTTTCCTTTGTTTGGATTGTTTACGAATTACGTAGAGCTAGAGCCGTCTGTAGAACACAAACACTGAACTGAAGCAGAGAGAGAAAAAAGTTAGTATATTTTTTTTCTAGAGGTTAACGAAAGAGATATCTTAAGAAGCTTTCATGACATGTTTAGTCTTTTCTTCCATCTATTTATTACCGGATTACAGTATGTGTGGAGTCAGTAGTATGTTACCACAAAAAAAGTGCCTGGAAATTTATCTACTACTTCACACAACAAGATTATCCACATGCCACAATTTTTCCATATCCCTACAAGAGAGAAAGAAGAAAAGAGGAATGAATTTTTTATGGACTTTATGCAACCTCCAAAAGAGTTAGCAATTTTTACTAGAAACTTTGAGAATAGGTCATGCATCGCATTTTTGCACACGTCCTACTTTTTAAATAAAATGGGATAGAAATTTTCATAATGAAGAAATACTTTTTTCTTGAGATAGATTAGGAGATTAAACAAACCTAGATTAGGTAAACCCAAAGAAAATTGGTCTCTCTATTTTTATTCAAATTCGTAATTCTTGGGAAAAAAATCTTATCATGTGATCTTTAGACAAGCCAAGAAAACTTTCTTTGAGATCCTGTCATTTTCACATAAGTTAATTTTTTTTAAAGAAAAATCTTCATTATTGACGGATGCATGCATACAGCCCGAGAAAATTACTGTCGTGCTCATGCAGCATCACACAGAGTGAGTAGTCCTCCTCCTACGAATTCTTTTTCACTGTTTGAGTTTCTCATTTCCTTTTCCCTCCCCAAGAAAAAAGTTAGCTACTCAGCAAAAGATTTCGCATAGATTATCCTGACACTCTACATGATAACAAGAAAACTATCGACAATGAAACAGAAAGGGCGTCTTCGATGTCGTCCTCGTCGCAGCTCTCTCAGAGGAGGAGAAAAAGAAAGAGAGAGAGAGAAGAAAAAAACATGAATTATCTAGAGGAAAAAAACCTCTCACGATATTTGGCAGTCATGTAGTGGAAGTAGTATCATTCATCTACTTCTGTTTGGGAACAGACAGGCTTATTTGTGTCACGCTTCTCTGCTTCCATCCTTCATAATAGTTAAAAAAAATCTAGGAGAAAAAAAATATTAGAGGAGCTTTCAAAATCCCAGAAAAAAAACTTATGCATAGAAAAACATTTTCTTGTCTGTCTGTCTTTCCATTTTTTCCTCAGTTATACACGTTTCGGTTTTTCCCTTTCAATCTCTTACTATTTTTTCCAAGTTTCAACACGCACTTCCCAAAAATATAGGTTTGTCTTCCAGAGTTCAAGATGATCTTTCTATTTTTTGCAAGTTAGCTTTGTTAGGAAATCATACATATAATATCGGGTGTTGGATCTGTGAAAGAATATAATATACTTACATGGATGTAAGTATAATATTACGTGTTTTTGATCAGATATTAAAGAACGCACGAAGTAAAAAAAGTTCAGTGTACGTACTCACTTTCTCACTTTTTTCTTTCTTACTTTTTTTTCATGCATGTATTACAATAAATATTTTTTTCCGGGAGAAAGTGAGAATAAAAGAAACGAGAGAGAGAGAGAGAGCTGCCTAATGGTAACGGGAAATGATCTCTCTACTCTACTTCTTCTACTTCTGCAAGAAGAACTAACCAATATTCTATCATGTATTACAACCTACAAGCTGTAGCTTGTTCTCAGGGAAAAAACAAGTTGTATTTGCTCGAGGCATTAAAATACTTTCTCTCTCTCGACTCCAATTCATATTTCTTGTACAAGGTAAAAAGTGCAAATGTGGAGTTTGCCAGGGATAAAAAAAGTGAAAGGCAGAAAAAAAGTATTTTTTTCATGTTTGGAAAGACAAAAAAACTTACGAAATTCTAATATAGATAATTGTACAATACGTTTCTCCTCAGAGTGTTGCGTATGCGATGTTCTAGAAGGCATAAAAAAAAAGTTGAGCGTGTGGCTTGCGTTTACTCACCCACGTTTCTTCGCAAGTTTAATGAAAATTATAATGATTGCATGGTCTGCTCCCAGGCGTAGGAAGAAGAAGAAGAATCTCCGGGATTTTTATAATACCGACCATACTTATTGGTTATGAAACACAAAAGAGTAATATAATTCTGATGATAGTACTTGCGTAAAAAAGCACAAGTTCATTTCATATTATCTTGTTCCCAACCACCTTTCTTGAAGTTGTTAGCCGAAACGCTTGAAAGCATTCGTTATTATTTTTTGAAGGAAAAGTTTTTACACGTTTTTGAGAAGCAAGTGGGGTCTGTTCCCTATGAAAGCGCCAATAATAATATTTTTTTGGACTTGAAAAAGAGATATTGTTTAAGTTTCTCTTGAATACGATCTTCTTTCAAGGACAGTATAAAACAGGGGATGATTTAAAGATTTAAATGGTTTATTTAAAAGAAGACTTAAAATTCTGGAAGGAGAATAGGAGTCTCTTTAGAAAGTTCAATTTTGCTGGAAGTCATATAGCCGCTCTCCTTCAAAATACTAATACCATTCATGGGGGTCTACTACAAGTTTTAAATAAACTGGTGGAATTACCATAGGTGCATGATTAGATATCAGGAATTCTGAAGGAGAACGGAATTGTCACAATGACAAATGAGTCTATCTCTCTTGTGTTCTGCGAATCGAACAGCTTCATTATATTTTAAATGGAAAAGCGCTGGAAGTACTTTTTCTCCAATATTTTTTTTGTGTATTGATACAGAAGTGGAGCCTCTTCTCGTTCTGGCTCTTCATCTCAGGAGACTTGCTCCTCCGCCTCCTCCTATCTATATACATTTTCCCGTAATATGAAGGCCCACATTCGCAAACATTTTTTTTATTTGAGGGGAGAACGCACTTTTGTTTTATATGATTACTTCTGAAGAAATCGTGTCTGTAATCGACTCTTCACAGATAACTAAAAGTACATCATTTCGGGGAGAAAGTTCCAGGATAGGAGCTTATATTCTCCTCTGAGTGCAATATTTCCACATCGCATTGAGATTAGGACTTGGGGTAAAGTGATGTAAAACTGTCTTGGGGGAGAATTTAGTTTTCTCTTACACATTATTCCGATAGCATCATCGAATGAACCAAGTGGCTTTCTTTGTGTGTGTGCACACTTGCATGTCATTGCTGCTTCTCTACGGAGACAAAAAATATTATTCTTGATATGCACATACACATGCCATTGCAAAGGGTTGAGTTTCGAGATCCAAGTCATACTATTACACGGGTATATGCATTTCATCATTTTTTCCTCGTAGAAAGAGAGAAAGGATGTTGCAGGGAATTTATCTTGGTGCAGGTGCTACATAAATACATGGCACAACGAAAAATTCTAACTAAATCCACTCATTTATAAAATCCAGACACTCAATTCTATTCGAATAGATGTGAATGAATTTATAGTATTTTTTTTAAATTATCAAGCTCATGCATCAGATTTGACAGAACATTTTATTGGAAAGCAAACCCCGACAAAAATAAATGTACTTTCCCTTTTTAGGAGAGAAAGCAAAGGTTGGTTGTTCTGAGTGGCATTTACAAGGTTGCCTTTGGCAAATAGCCCAGTATCACTGCATCTCATGTCTCATCCTTGACCCGTGAACAAGTCGTACACAAACACACATCAGACACATATCACATCACTTTTTTTTCTCCTTCACAACTCACGCAGAGTCATAGTAGTAGCATCATCAACATGCATCGTAATAATCATTCATGCCATCATCATTCCTATCACTATGGCTATCATGACAAGACGTGTTTGCATCTGCAAAAGAAATATTTCTTTCAACTTTTTTTTATGTAAGGTCCAAAAGGAGCAGTAAAAGTCGTTTTTGTTTATAGTTCAATTGTGCATTGTGTGTGTGTGTATGTGCAGTCGGAGTCCATGAATGGTCACTTTAAGGAACTACTTAATACAATATGTATGATATGATGGGAGATAATGCTCCTCGAGAGTTAGCCAAACTATCACTTATTCAGCTTTTGGACAGCGCGCTATAGTGTCCTCTTATGTACGCATCATGCAATGCATGGCGTGTCCAACTGCAGTGGCTTTTATCCTCCTCTGGTAAAGCATAACACACACATTAATATATAATGTGCGGCATATAATATGATAGGATCTTAAAGGAGGAGGGAAGAGATAGGGGACTCAAGATAGTGATGGCCAATGGCCAAATTGTCACCACATAAATATGTAATGGAACGGCTAACACTAAAGGTCCCCAACTCTCCGAGCTTCTTTATGTTAGTCCATTTTGTACGTCAAGCAGTTAACAAGTTTCCTGGAATGACTTTCTCCTCAAGAGTGAAAACCCTCTTAGTTTGAGGATAATCTGATAAAATGCACAAACAATTAGTACTGGGACAAAACAATTTCTCCATGTTTCTCCCCGAAAATGGCTCGTTGGAGGGGAGGAAAAGTGGGGATCGTTCGAAGTGACACTTTATTTTAAAAGGAGAGAAAAACGAAAATTCGCTACTATACTTCTGTACTATGTATATGCTTGAGCTTTTCTTGTTTTTTTTTCTACAGCTACTTACTACGTGTATGCAATAAAAAAGTTTATGTGACTACATAATAAATGTTTTTCTCCATGAAACAAATGAAATATCGAGCGAGGACAAGGGGAAAGCTATGAGCGATCTAGATCAAAATGAGCGAAGCATTTTCACCACTTTAAAGCATTTCCCTTTTAGCTTTTGATTTTCACCATTTACGAGTAGTAGTAAAGCCTTTCAAAAAAAAGAGAGGAAAGTTTATTCCAGCCTGGAGCGGTTTCTTGGTAATACGAACTTTTCAAGTTATGTCTGTTGGAATGGATTTTCCAAGAAATTCACTTCAATTCTACCACTTTTACCAAAGGAATACCTACAATAACAAGTAGATTTGGCAACCGAGTCTTCCCAAATTTTTTTTAGTTGAAAAGGCCAAAAAAGAACACAAAGTAGAGAGAATGAATGCTCCACTATGTTCTTTTTGCTTATTCATAGAGGAAACAAACAGCGTTAGTATAGGTCTTTCACTTCGTAAAATGTCGTCTATCAAATTAGATTCTGTGTGATATCCGATGAAAATCTAATCCACATGAGCTGCTGCTCTTCTTTCATTTATGCAGCTTGATTGTAATTATGGGAATCAACACAAAGTTGGGAAATCATCACGCGCTTTGTGTACTCCGCCACACAATGACCACCGCTCGTGGGATGAAAGAGAAAGGGAAAAGGCAAGGTTTATTTTTTTTCACTGAGAAAAAAAACCCAAGAGTGGTCCTCATATTCCATGTGCGTAGTATTCCATGAAACTAAATTATTTCCAGCTATCTCTCCCTCTCTGAATGGAGAAGGACCTTGAGCGGAAGGACTATGGAGGTATGTATGTGTGAGTAAAATGCATTAAGGCATCAAACTTGGTCAGTCATTCTTACGTAATGCTACGTGCCGTCCATTTCTGGTGGCAGTGGTATGAGACATAGAGCAATATTTTAAGACGTGCATCCAGTATCCGGTTCCTACTTTTCCCTCGAAAAAGTCTGACCATTTCCATCTTTTTCACTGTCCCTTTCCCTCCTTCATAATAATATTCCTTCAGTCTGCCTATATAAACCATAGGACAACAAGGAGGTAGGCGTTTATAATGTCTCACACATTTCATGTGCTTTTTAAAAGCCGCTCACTCGGGCTTGGAAGATGGTGACACAAGTGAAAGTTTTTTTCCTTCTTCCAAACTTAATGTTTTGGTTTCCTACAACTACAACTGGCCAGCAGGGGCGAGGGGAAAACAGAGGAAAAAATCGCCGGGGAAAATTGGAGAATGAAATCATAAGCCATTTGTTTTTCCTCTAGTTTAGCCCATACGCTGTCACTGTAAATATGGCAGAGGATTGATCGGTTGCATATTTCATATGAAAATCCATTCCCCACTGTTTTCTCCATTTTTTTCGTTTCTCTCGTTCTCTTATTTTTTAACTCTACGCTCCGTCCATACAGTATTACTCATGTGATGGTTGGTCACATACTTTCTTTCGTGTAACAAAAGGCTGGATGAAAAGACGCTTTTCCCATTCTAACTAACACATTTTTAACTTTCCCGTAATAGAAAAAATTCTTGAGACGTTACAGTAAATAACAAAAAGTCTAAATTACATTCTCCTCTTTATTCTCCGACTCTTGTAGAGCCCATATATTATAGGCTTGGGGTGCTGTGCTGTTTTGCACCATGTGCCAAAGTCTTTTTTTTATAAAGAAACGTTCAAAATAGTGAAGCTCAGCTCAGCGTTGGGGAGTGCATATTTGTAAATTATTTACTTTTTTAAAAAGCTGTGTCATATTTTTTTCTATTTTAAGGGCAAATTAGTTCACGGTAGCGGGTTTGGGTTTTTCAATAACAAGGTCCAATTTTTAACACCTCCCCCAACCAATGAGCAGGCTGATGTAGAGAATGAAAATCCCTTTAATCCAGGAACAATGTCATTTTCAGCGTAAAGTTCCAGCCTTGTGTTTTAATTGCCGTCTGCGGAAACTCATTTTGTTCCTTTTTAAAATTGACATGAAATGCATTCCAAGCTCTTATTCATTGTCTCAACACTTTCCAATTCCGACGGTTGGTCCCTTCTCCATTTTAAAAGGCCTCAAAAGCCAAAGAAAAATAATGTCGTGCTGTTTACGACTTTGGGAATTGGCGTCTGGCGTGAATGATACGAGCGGGGTCGTTGTAAATTCATATGAAATGAATAGCAAATGGTGAATATTTACGGTTGCAAAGAGGAACTATAAAAGATCACATAGTTCATGTACACATCACTTCCTATTTTCTCCATTCATTACAGTCGTCTAGTCTAGTCACTCCACTTGCAAAGCTTTCTTCTTAAATCACTGCAAGCAAGGAATGAACTTCATAAAGTTAGTGCTCTGTGTATTGTGTATGTATCACACTTTATTTCTCTCTGCCTATAGGTATTTTTTTTCTATGTTTATGGCTTGTTGAAAGGAAGTCGTATTGGTAGATAATAAAAAAATTCTTTATTTAACGGGTAACATCAGGACATGAGTGATGGTTGTAAATTGCTCCATAATAGTTTGCCCTCGCAGACTTCACATGAACAGGAAAAGGTTCAGACTTCAGGCATACAAGTGAAGTGCATTTCGTAATTCATACATATACGGGAAACCCCTTTTTTCTCCGCGTGAAATTGGGATTCTTTTTTTTATTAGAAATTGTGTTTCAAGTTTCAAGGTAGCATTTTTTACGAAGTTGAAGGCTTCCTTTGAAAAGGTTCCGTGATATAATAATATGTGATTTTTTTTAAACAAAAAGTGGAGCAGGAGTAGTTCTTGGTGGAATGGTTGATATAATATATATACTACATAGGTACATATATGAAGAGAGAGAAAATTGTAAAGAGAAATATGTCAGTGGGATATACATCATCGTGCAAATATAATGTAGGCATTTCCTTCGGCATGATTGTAGTGTAGTACGTCTTTAAATATTGCACTGTATTACATATTTTGTTTTCCATCAAACAATGCCAGTTAGAGCCTAGAAGATAAAAAGTTGTCCTTGGGATTCTATAAATAAAGAAGTATGTTAAGAGTGTACCTATCCTCGTTCCATGAATGAAGACTTGCCATAAAATTGCTTATTGCACATTCGAAAATGAACTACTGCTCCCTTTGTTCGGAAGGTAATAATAGAGTAAACAACTCGAGGCTGTTGAAATGAAATAAGACTCTTTTACGACATGTTCAAATAAACCAGTGTATAGTTCTGTATAGTTTTGCGATTCCGATTCCCCCCTCGCGTCATTTAGAAACGCTACTCTTTTGCATGAACTCATTTTGCGTTGAGAGTCCTCCTCAACAAATTAAAATTCCATTATTAATAAAAGTAGATACATATTCTGTGTTTTAAAAGCATTTCAATGCGAAAAATGGAGAGTCGAATGTGAAAAAGTTTCTTAGACCAGTTTGTCATTTCCTGTTCAGCCTCTATAACATACTTTCTCCAACCTCTTTCCAATTAATATTTGTCACTCGTCCAATATTTCAAATTTTGTTTTCGCGAATTTCATCATCAAGTATAGCAGCAATAGCAATCAATCAGCTTATATTTATATACTGACTGACTAGTTTCTACTGGTATGCATGATACGCAAAAAGTTGAGGGAAGGATAGCTCCAGGCAATTTTTTTGACGACCAAATAACGACATTTATGAGGCATCAAGGCTGCCCTAAAGTCGATACACTATATAAGGGAAAGGCATGGACTGAATGAAGAGCCAGCCTTGAAGGAAACACATTTTAATTTTTTTGGATGACTTTGTACAGCCACTACCACAACAACAGCACAACCAAACCACACACATTAGCTAATTGTTAGAGTGGATGTCACGCAAACCGTAAACAATTCATTCATTATCATCACATACACTTACTTAGGTAACTGCATAAATTGCTGTTTTCCACTGATGTGATGATGATGATGATGAGTGATGTGATGACAGTTGAAAGCAGAAGAATAAAGGCATCATTAAGCTGAATAGTTCACGGTTCATTCTCCCTTTTTTATTGTGTGTAGCTGGCATAATTTTAGACACCTCTCTGAATCTGAATGCATACCAGCACATTCCTTTCATTCCTCCGACTTATAATTACGATAGGGCGAAATCATGGTATGCTATATAGTCCTATTGTAATTCTAATATCCCGGCCTCCTTTCCACATTATTCTACTAGCAATAGCAAAAGCAATAATATCAAAAGCAGATTGATCCTGTGCATGCCATAAAGGCATAAAAGCTAGAAAATTATTCACCTTTCCGGTTTTGTGAAACAACGAGGCTTGAAGCCATATCGAGATTATTCGGAGGTGCCACCTTTATACACCCACTCACACACTTGAATAAATTTCAATTTCATGCCACACGGAAGGACTTGAAAGGTAGTAGTAGTAGTATAAAAGAAAGAAACTTTTTGTTACAAACTCTCAGCCGGGCCTCATAAAAATTGAAGATTAATGGTGTGTTTCATTCGCAGTCACCGCTTCAATCGATAATCTGTCCTGTCAAATATGCATAAACTTTGAGGGAGTTTGCTTACAACTGGAAAGAACTGAATAAAATCCTTTGTTTTAGAAATTCATATTACCTATGTATCTTGAGGACAGAACGATGACCAATTGACCATCATGCATGGTGAAGAGCATAGGTAATACTTACATATTATGAAATGCGTGCAGTCATCACATCACATCATTTCAGTTGAGGCCGTAATTGGCAAAACAAAATACATAATATCATATAAAGTCTACCCTTTCCATCCATTCTAAGTAAAATAAGCATGTTTAAACATTTCATCGAAAATTACTTAACGACAAAATAATACATTTTTGAGATTGTCCAACCTAACCACCACCATCGGCGGCGGCGGCAGCCTAAATTGACTGGAAATATATTGACAAGGTAAACACAATGGACACCTGATACGATCATTAGGGGCAGATAATACCCAGTCTTGCATGACATCCCTACATTATTATGAAAGATGATAGAGGATGACGCAAAGTGAAAAGTTTATTTTTGGAGAAAAGCTTCTGATTCAATCAAGGTAAACGCACTCCCACTCCACTCCGCGTCATCCCATCATCGCATCATCATCATCAGCAGCAGTTTCTCGTGCGTATTATTTTTCCTCGACAAACTCAAGTTCCCTCATTTTCATGTATAAAGTAAATTTGATTTGATTTGATAATCATGAAAAGTATACCATACATAATATAATAGCTCACAGGTACTTACGTAGCTCCTCCCTGGGAATGGAACAAGACTTTTAATAACAATTCCTAAAGAAAGCTTTTCTTCCTGTAGTGTTGAATACTAAAGGCTGAGGGAAAGAGGGGAAAGGGAAGGTGATAGGAAATCACATTATTTATTGAGGTGCATATATGAATCCGCACACAATAATGTGCTTAGTTTGCTCTAGCTGTTACACGATTTCTTCCAGGTCTGTTGCTGACTCAATGAACCATATATATATTTTTTAGCTGTTCCAAGTAAACATTGGGCCTTGTCTTAAAGAAAATTTCTTTTTCCTCTCCATTTTTGCTTCCCTTGCTTTTCATTCAGTCCATGCAAAGAGAGAAATTGCAACACGCCAACCAAACCAGCACATTGGCTCACTTCTTTCCTTGGAAATGGATGGTAAACTTGAATTTTGGCAAAGGAACTTAGCACATCATCACCATCATCATAGAGACGCATTGTGTATAGAAAATTTTTTCTCCTGTTTATTTTTCATACAAACTTACTACCTACTTGCGATCCTCTATGTGGCGGAATTTTTTTTTGTCTAGGAACTAGGATGTGCTCACAAAAAAATAAAGCTTGTGTAGTAAGTACCTAGTAGTTGGAGATTTATTCAGATAGAAAACGCAGGGAAATGTTGAAAAAAAGGGTGGAGTACAGGGGAAAAGATGGGAAGGAGACGAGAGTGGTTGAAGAGAAGTGAATTAGTCACAGCATATTGCACCCAATTTAATCCGACCTGCTCCATGATTTTCTCCTGTGAACGTTGAACGTACATACGTACCCTTTCGAGAAAAAAAATTGTTGCAAAAAAAACCTACTACGAGGATTTTACTACATTATATCATTATTTTATACCATAGAGTACAAATGTCGTCGATGAGTTTGTGTCTACGCGTTCCCTAAATAACAGAATAAAATGAGCGTAAACCACCATAATCATGGCGAGTGTGCCACACCAGCTTTTCGTCACTTTTTTTCTGAAATCAGGAGTCACAGGCGGTACGCAAAAAAAATACCGAGTCAATGCAGTACTTTCGGTTTATGATTTCCTTTTCTCTGTACGAACTATTCCAGTTTTCCATTCGAAAATTTCGTAAAGGCATCGGGTCACTAGGGGCAATTTGCACAAGACATTCACTATGAATGTATATAATTAAAACCAAATCAGGTAATGAAGGCAAAAGGTAGATTTAAAAATTCCATTATGTAAAGTTCTTTTTTCTGTCGATGAAAATGTTTTCACATCGTCGTGATTTAAAAATAGAATTTAGGTATAAAAATTCCTTGCATGTGTGCATAAGCATGAATGTATTTATGTAGGTAGGTGCATAATATGCATTCATTTGCAAACTCCTGATTCCTCCGCGCTTAACGACAGTGATGAGGATAATCCTACCTTCATAATGGCTATAATCATCATTCCCATAATCATTAAAGAAGTAGCTGTGGTTTTTATCTCAGCTTTCTCTCATCGACATCAATGATAGGATGAAAAAAGGAAAGTTTTTTTCCAGAGATAGTTTAAGTGACTAGTGACTATGCAGTAGTCGTACTGGGAAGGGAAAAAAGAGCGGTTGCAAAAAAAGAGGTAACGGCGTAGAAGAAGAAGGAGAAAGCATTTAATGTATTTCTGTCGGCCTACTGCACATCCCTCGAAAAGAAGAAAGAAACATCAAACGCAGAATAAACAATAGGAAACAAACAAAAAAACTGTTCAGCTTCGACTACTAATAGTACTTCTATATAGTCCAGCTTGAGACTGAATATAGTTAAAGTAGAATATAGCTCATGAGACGAAGAGAGAAAGTTTTTTTTTGTGATGGCTGGCTCATTGTGAAAAGGCGACACAAGAAGACAAGAGAGAGTCATAACAATTTTGAAAAAAAAGAGGAGAGGAGGGGAACATAAAAATATTACGCATACATTTACATAAAGCGACGACAAAAAATGTCCCTGTGGCCGCTGAAAATTTGCGTAAATGACGAAAATCACTTAGCCATAGTTGCACTCCTTTTTTTACCCACTCTTTTAAACCTTATATAAAGTTAATTGATCTAATCTAATACATATGTATTATGCATAGCACAATAACAATGTACTCCTTTTTTTACGGATCAAGTCGTAAAATCTTATAATGTACAGTAGATTGTTCGATATTTTGACTACATATTCAGGGGTTTATTTTTATCGCGAAACTTTTTACTTGATTTTAGTTTTTTTTGGTTAATTCACTCAGTCAACCCAATACAATTATCTTTATAGGCATACGCGATACAGTTATGTTGTTGGCCATTCACGAAATGGAGCAGTTCAATTCATTCCAGCTTTCATCCAGCTCATACATGAAAAGACACAAGCCAAATAAATGTAGTAGGCTAGCCTAATGTAGCTTAGCGTACGCCAAACTCATCTTGCCCCAAGATCGAGGCTTGCGGAAGAGACATTCATTTCAGTTAATTTTTAAGGCATATTATTTTTATTTTCTTCTGATTTCAGAATGATTTCTAGATAAGCAATGATTTCCCTTTACCTGATTGAAGATACGCCATTGGACAGAAGAGTAAAAGTATCCAGAGGAGAAGGGACCAGCTGAAGCAGGTGTTTGAATGATTCGAACGGCTTGCGAGCACCATCATTTTTAAGAATGTTGAGAGTTATTTTAGAAGAAAAAAAACGTGGAGCAACTTTTGTAAGAAAAAATATATATAAATGAAAATCGTTGAAAATCCTGGCTCTAGCTCCGTCTGTCTAGGCTCTTGGTTGTTGAAAGTATTACTTTTGAATTATATGAAGGTCTGGTCTGGCGTGTATAAAGATTGCTCTCCAAATATTTTAGCTGAAGGTTCCAGCCTACTAACGCTATTATATAAATTTGAAGGTTGAATGACGCTTGGAGAAAACTTGTATTCTCTGTGTATATATTTTCAGAGCAATGCCAACTTCAGTAGAAAAAAGAATTGCGGAGAGTGAACTTAATCCTTTTATGGTCTTTCATCAAACAAAAAAATATATTTTTTCAAAAGAGTAAGAGAAAAACTTTCGTTAGAGCTATGTGTGTGCAGACACCAAGAAGTTACTTTCAGATGCTGAAAAGAACGTCACTGCATTTCACATGAAGTCAGTCAACTCACACAGGAATTGTAGAAAACTTAAATATTTCGTTCACCGACAAAAAATAAATTTCTTTCAACGTGTAAGAAGATTAAACGTTGACATGTAATCATAGAAAAGTTTTTGCCAACTGGCCTTGCTCTGAATTTGAAGACCTTTTCTTGAATCTCTTGGTTTTTAAGTGGACCTCACTCACGACGACGAATAATATATTTTTGGAGAAGGAGATGAGGTGAAATTTAATTTCTAAAATTGGAAAGATATATTATAGTCATGTTTATGCTTACAAAAGGATAATAATGATGCAGCTGAAAGTATGTTTCTCTTTTAAGAACATTAATTTTCTTTTTTTTGCTGATGCAATAAATTGAAGTCAGAATAGAGAACGTGTTTCTTTTGTAGCGAGCCTTTGAAAGAGAAACAATCGATAAAATACTGTCTTCGTCAATACGACGCCAGCGGTGTCAAGAAAGAACTGTTTTAGGGGACACACTTGAATAATTACTAGACCTTCTGTTTTTTTTAAAAAAACCTTAGGCCTCACACTGAACTTTTTTTGTTGGAGAGAAAACGTTTCTCCACTTCCGGAATGAATCTACACCTTCAAACTTGAAACAGCTTTCGTTTTCATGTAAATTTGACTGCTTTAATCCTTTATTTCTAGAGAGAAACGTGGTTTCTTTCCAAAGTTGTCTGCGCACTTCCTTCACGGGGATAAAGCAGGAATCGAAAAGTATCGCGTAACAAGTAGCGTTGCTCGAAGAAGAAAGAAGACGATTTCATCAAACTCGGTTCATTTTGACTAAGTTTTTTTTTCAGGGAAAACTGACGCTGAACCAGCTCAACGTCTTTCCTATTGCTGATCTTTTTTGCCGTGAGTGTTATGCTTTTGCCGCTGCTGATGTTTTGGGTGAACGAAACAAGGTTTAGTCTAGAACTGACTCTTCCCAGGGAATACCTTTCACCAGAGTGTAATCCCTGCTTTTGGAAAGTGGGCTTTTAAGAGCTCCGATTCACTTCAGACCTCAGACTGTGAGACTCATTCTTTTTTTGGGGGGAAATCAACTCAGAAATATGAAGATCACTTTTTGGCTTTGGACTCAAATGACGATTTCCAAAACATGGGGTAAAATGACGATGTCTGGAATGGGCAATGAGAGGGAATGAAACCTACAGAAAGGAATAAATTGCTGTATTGTATTCTCCTTGTTGTAATGGGAAAAGATGAGAGAATGGAATGTGTGAAATGAGAAAAGAGAGGGTTGCAAAAGGGATGATTTTTTTTGTATCGAGAGAAAGTGAGCACGATCTCTGTATTTCCGCTTTAAAGAGGGATTCCTCCTTGAGATGGTTTCTGTTTCCGTAAACGGAGAGCACAGTCTGCTATAGATTATGAACAATTGTTGATGTTGGCTAACTAGGTTAACGGAATGAACTCTGGCGAGTAACTGAAAGGAAAACTTTAAAGTAAAGAGGGGAAAAGTACAATGAGTTACACACAAGTTTTTTTTAGCCGAAGCAGAGAAAGAGAGAGAGAGAGAGAGTGAGTCCGTAGTGGAACTAGTGACTGGGATGGGCGCCGTCGCAATTTTAACATGAAATGTTAGTTTACTTTGCCTTCCTTGCCTGCCTGCCTGCCTAGCTCGCATCCTATTTTTTTCCTCCGTCCATGTAAGTAAGTGAGTGCGGTGGGTAGCAGAAAGAGCAAGGAAAGGCGAGTGATCCAACATTTTTTCCTCGCTTTTTCTTTTTCCCTCCCATTTCCAAACAGTGAAAGAACGCTCAAAAAACCTAGAGGCATAAAGATTCAAAGGAAGAAACTGTAGGCGTGCATATGCCTACTTGGAGAACTGTGTTGGCAAGGGATATTCCTCAATTTCTGCGGAAAAAAATCTACACTTTTCTCTTATTCCCATTGTCCGGAAGAACGGTGGAAAAAAACTTACTCTCTTCCTTACCGAAAAAAAATTTACAATTCCTCTTTTACTTTGGCCAACTCGAAATTTTTTGAAAAGACATTTCCTTTCCTATGCTGTGTTTGGGCCATCCAATTCACTTATTTTTTTCTCCAAAAGTCTTCGATTGACGTTGATACGAATGAGGAGATAAATGATCGCCAACAACAGTTGATACAGAAATAACAAAAGTCTTTGATGAAGATGAAGACGTCTTGTTCACTCGATTAGGATTATCTGTTAGTACGAGACCGTACATGATTATTATGACGTGAAGTTTTTATCATTCTTCCTCTTCAGACAACCAAACCAAAGGTTTTAAAAGGAGTCCTGTTGAACTTAGTTATGCTTACGTATTTAATATGTTGCAAGATTCGGATTTAAGAAGGCATTAATCAAAGTTTGAGGTTTTGGGGAAATCAAAATGCTCCTGAAAAAAACCCAATCGATTATTTAGGCCAAGTCCCACTTATCCCGTTACCGTAATTAAAATAGAATTAAGAGTTTGAAAAGCTGTTGAACGCACGGATAGCGGCGGTCGATTCCCAGAATTAAATCTCGAAGGACACGTTGATGAGGCGATAAAGTTCTTTGGCGAATTTTTTTGGCATAGAACCCATGTTTTTAATAAGTCGAAAGGATAATGACTCAATTTCTCAACATCAAAAAGGCAAATGCATGTAAACCTCGGAAATAAAGTGAAGCGATCAGAAAAAAACGCTGAAAGCAGGGAAAAGTGGAGAACATGGTCCGCAAAAAAATGAGAAGGGGGAAGTGGCAATAAATGAGCTAACAAACATTTCCTCTTTTTCATTATATATTTTTTGAGGAGGAATCGTAAACTCGGGCGAGGAGATGCAGAATGCATGTCTTCCTATTTTTTTCAAGTGAAAGTGAAGAAAGAAAGAAAATATCTCAGCTGTTGGGTAAAGGGAGGGAGAGGAGAAGCGTATAAGTGGAAAAAGAAAGCTTACAGCCAATATAATTTAATGCCACTAGAACAAAAATCCTAGCATTTCTGAAGGAGTATAAGATTTAAAGAGGTGGCTTTGATTGCTCCGGTTGCACTTCACTGCAGATATATACTGGCATTTTTTATAAATGTCTTCCGACACGAGAAAAAAAAATCCGGCGAAAAAGGAGGTAGTGAAATGCACGCCTTCAGTTGCCATAAACTGCCTCAATATTCGACACAATCAGTCGTCCTTGGCTTCGGCTACGGTTTCAAAATCTGAGCCAGGACAGCCAGACCTCTTTGTTGTACAAAGAGGAATTTTCAAGAGCTACATACACTTTTCCTTTGCTACTATTACAAGTGAAACGCGTTCCTTATTTTTTTTCAAGTGAAGAGAGAGAGAGAGAGAACCCCTACTTTCCTACATTCCAACTAGTACTCCAACAGAGTCCACGAATTTATTTCTTGTCATTTATTGTTAGTCTGAGGAGGTAAAAGTAATCACAATCAGTGTACTTACTCCAGAGCAGCAAGAAAATTCCGATAGAAATACAGAGTTCCGTGTACGAGTTAAACGTAAAATTGCATTTTTCATTTCAAATTTCACTCACAATCTGTTTGTCCGTTCGTCTTGAATAAATAAAAAAATACAGATATATTTTCGCATTCTCATTTTCGTTCACGAACCATTTTCCTCAGCAGGAAGATAGATGTGCAGGGGATGAGTGCAAGTTTTGCAGAAACTGTGAACAATATTATGTAGGGTTTTGTCCAATAGGATACAAAAATTGAGGAAAGTGGGGGAAAACTATATCGCAGCAGTTGGCTGTTAATTTGGCAAGTATGCTATAGCTCAGCAAGATAGCTGAACGGCTGAGCGATCAAAAGTAAAATGTCTGACCAGATTTTCACTTTCCGGGGTGTCTAGACATTTAAAGGCTTTCCCAGATCTTCATCCCCATAACGTTATTGCTCCATTCCTCTACTTTTTTTCTGTTTTTATCGCTTTTGCTCTAGAACTCATAAAACCATGTCGTCTCAATGAGCATTTATAACTTTTTAGAATATAATGTCCGTAAACAGTTTCGGTGTGTGCTGATCCTCATCTCATCATCCTCCTCTTTGAATGGAGAGCAAGAAGCTTTTCCGTGGTTTATTTTATGAATGCTTTCTTTCATTTAATCTCTTTTGCTTATGTAACGTTGCTGAATAAATAAATGTACTTCAAATAAATGTTTCAGGCTTAAAGCCACCCCATTGATTGATCACTGATTAGCTTGATTCATTAAGCTCAAAGTAGGGAAGAAAGGATGATGCCTAACCATGTGCAATTTTTAATTTCCGAAATGGAGGCTGTGAAATTTTGGCTGCGAAAAAAAATGATTCGGGTTCCGGGTAGTAGGACCTCCAGGGAGGAGAAATGAATTCAGTAGTTGGCCCAAATTAACAAGTGTGGACATTTGCACGACGACAAATATCAAGAAATTATAAAGTTTTCTGAGACTTCTCACTTGTCTCAAACTTTTTCCGTGATAAAGTTGACCCCATTGTCTCTCCTCTCCTGTTTGTTGGTTGGTCATGTGAACTGGTTGGTTGGGTAGTGGAAAAACTGATAAGCACTTCTACTACTACCACTACAACATAATATAAAATATCCTCCTCGCATTTTGCGACTTTAAAGTTGGACTCTGAATAGTCCTTTTAAGTTCCGGGCTTCCCTTTCCAGAGAGCTGAGAGCAGTTTTCTCAAAAAGACAAATGGATATGGAGAAAAAAGGAGTTGTGACAGCCACATATATATATAGTTAGTTTCGTTTTTTTTTTCTTCTTCTTCAACTTCTTTACAAAATAAAATAATACAATAGACGTGAGCGGAAACAAGGAAATGTATGCGAGATAATGTGAATGAATATTTTCTGCAAGTTTTCTATTTTCTACTCATGACCTGATATTTTATAGCCGTTTTTCTTCGTTTATTCCGTTCTTCACGCGAATCCATCCAAGGATGAGGATAGTATAGTTGTATTGCCGGAGGATGAAAAACCCTATTTTTTTCAAATAAAAATATAAGTAAACAAAAGAAACTGAAAAAGATGAATAGAGACGGGTGAGCAGTCAAGCCATACAATATACCATTTTCATTGCTCCCACTATGTATCTACTACTGTTCCAACAAGTTTATTTTTTACATTGTTCTTCCTCAACCTCTACTCTTCTTATTTATTTTTTCCCCCGGAATGTAAATAGTCTCCCAGAGTATGCTGAACGGTACACATTGCATATATTATATTGTCGCAAGATTTCACTCTTATTTACAGCAATTTTACCTCGCGAAATTATGTAGGCACAGGAGAAAACTATTGCGAAGCTTTATTAATATTCCATAAAATGAGCCATGAGTCACAACAGCCGCTTCCGAGAAGTCATGTCATTTAAATATTCATTGTTTGCATTCTGGAACACAGGTCTTTGACCACTCAACCTTAAAGAATTGATTTTATCCCATCTACTGGTAAATTTCCAACTATTTAATTGATCTGTAGGAAATATAATATATATAGGGATTATAGTATATTATGCATATACATAAAGAAATTTCAACAAATCATAAAATGCTCTGTCTCTGTGTTGATCTGGAATATTATGTACATCACATCTTGAATTTATGTATATATACGATAACTCAAACTATTTATGTTGTGCGTATCAAATCAAATATTATATATTTATCTTTTCCTGTGAAAGTACTCCTGGGAGCCATGCAAATCTTGGACAATGCACTAAATCTTCTCCACAATTTTCTTCCTTTTCTCCTCTGAATGAAGACATAAATTTGAATATGAAGAACGGTTCGCATTTCCTGCTTCCTGTTTGAATAGGATGACTTATTGTTCATGAATTCGGAATACGATGTCAATAGAGCAATTCAAATTATAAAGGAGCTCTCTCCCTCTCTCTCTCTCTGTTCACGGAACACCGATAAGATAGCTACTCATAGTTTGCCTCACTTTCATAAATTTTCTCTAGCGTGTCCAGACTGGACAGAAAATGAATCAATACTCCCCATTTGAACGGAACAGATATCCTCACATAAGAAGTTATGAATGGTTGATGTGTATCACATCCACTGCAGCAGACCCTATGACTTTTCTCCCATTATTTTCCGAAAAGTAAAAAAGACACAATGAAGGAGGAACGAGAAGAATAGGAGTGAAAGCCGAAAACCGTTGTTGGAAAAGGAACGAGCAGAACATGCCTAATGTAGCATGTAAAGTATAAAGGAAGGGCTGGAGGAAGGCGAGAATAAGAGAAGCATTACATTTTAATACTTAACTACATACATACTGCTGCTGCTGCTGCTCACTCACTCACCCACTAAAACTGGAAGGGAGGAAGGATATAGGACAGCAAAAAATTAAGTTAATGTTGTGAGCTAACAACAGATAATCAGATAATGTACTTTCCCCTTCTTACGAAAACAAATCCCCATTTAACACTTTAATGCGACGAATAAAGTCCAGTTGGTGACAGCTACCAGCTATACGGTATGGTATGCATATGCATATGCAGCAAGCCCTGCTGCACTCTTCCTTCCTCTCACTCAAACATTTCTACAAACTTTTAGACGAGTAGACATGCAACTGGGAAAGTTGGCAAATTTCTAGGTCACACCATTATTACAAAATTATTTCGCTAACTGAATTTCTGTATGTAGGTTGCGGAGGGGATTTTAACAGAATCTTTTAATGTAATTTCTGTTTCAACTATAGAATTACTCATTGATGTTCAATTTAGGTAGTGTCAGTGTCAGTGTAGTAGCTCGAATTCTTTTTAGAACACCGCGTCTCGGAGCCGACAGAGACCATAAACTGTCCATGTTTTGGTTATCTTGTAATCTACACAAATAAGTAGCTCAACACTTTTTGTCTAAATGATACTTATCTATACAAAGTGTGAGGCGATTCAAGGAAAGAAGTTGTCTTTTTCGAAGCTGAGACTCGAGAGTGTAAGCAAACATAATAGGAAACCTCATTTAGGCTTACTGGACAAACAAATGACATGCATAGCTAGATACATAAATAGGTTTTCCCTCTTGAAGAATCATACCTTTTATGAGTGTAATATGGACATTTAGGATTTTACTTTTGCTTTAGGAGCATACACCAACTGACGACTTTCTGATGATAGTCGTACCGTACGTACATGTGTCTGACATCGAATAGAGACAAAATTTAGAACATTATGGTGTAGTTTCTCATGTAAGTAATTAAAATTCGCCAATGAGCAAAATGATGCCGCGTGTTTTCCATTTTAAGTTCAAATTCTGTTTTTACGTTATAATTTAATAGTAAAGGGGTAATTTTTAGAAAATCGTGTCGATTTAATTCGCGATATTGGGTTATGTAAAAGCCTGATTTGAATTTTCGGGAAATATAGTTTTAATTTTGGCCCGCTTTGAAAGAAATAATTCCATTTCGTAACTTGTACCTGGAGTCATGTTCAATTCACGTGATCCTATTTACTATTTTACGAAAGTTATTTCATCTTGTCCCCCCTTCCTTGCTTTGTTTATTTTGCCAAGATGTACTACCTACTTCCTTGGTAAATTGACACTGGAGATAAATAGACATGGCTCCCTAATAGAACAAAGAGCACTTATATATAATTGGGAAATGAAAATGACTGGGTCTTCTTCGTGTTTTGGAGGCTGTGACTACACTATCATAATCTAGGCCAGGCCAGTTCAACTTACATGTTTACAATTTTACGCAACAATGAGCGCGTCACAAATCTGATGCGATGAGGAAGATCTCCGACATCAATCCTTTCACTCCTTCCCCACTATAATCTCAGCTTAAACGTGTAAATTACTTATGTTTGAGATACACTTTAGGAAAAAAAAGTCCTTTATAATATTCCCTTAAACGAAAAGAGAGGAATTGTCTCTTTCAATTGAGATTGCTCCATGGAAAACTTCACAGTGAAATGAATGGTTGCAGCAACAAAATGCCTTTCCGGTGGTTCAAAATCACCATTCGTGCATATCAACTTCCTCTTTTTACAACAGAGGAAAAAAGGAAAAAAAATAAGGAAGATTCTTGGAAGGAGGGAATAAAAAATACTGGCAATTCTTTCCCTCTGAAAAATGCTGTTCCAATCGTCTAGATTTTATTCGAATCGCTGTCACTTTAACAAAGCTATAAACTCTTCGGAAGAAGAGAAAGTGAATAGGACAAGATTGCAGGTTGGATTCTCTTTTTTTCGTCACTGGAATAAGTACCTGATTTCTTCCCGTC
>JAHZNI010004025.1:0-20403 GCA_027744415.1 Seira ritae | reverse complement strand
CTGGTCTAAAAAATTTTATCGTCCATTTCTTCCTATCCATCCATTTTTATTTTGTCCATCGAATTTTCGTGAAATATGGATGAAAGTCGCACTCTGAGTGAATGCAATGTAGTATGTAAATATCCGAGCAAATAAATATGTAGATGGAAAAAATAAATGGTGATAGTGATGTCTGTCATAATGGCATGTCCAAGTATAGACGAAGACAAAGTCCCATAATCATTTTCTTTTTTTCTGTGGGTTTGCTTTTGCTTGGTGATAAAAAATGCTCGTAAAAATGACTATGGCTCTGGCTTCTTCTCCAGAGATTGGAGAAGGTGAGCCGTGAGCCATAATAATAATGGAAAGAAATTAAAAAATTAAATAGCTCGTGAAAAATAAAATAATATAAGAGTACTTACATTGGATTGGAAGTGTTCCAATGAACATTGTAGACTTTACTGGAACAGCACATGGAACACATGAGAATAAGCGTCTGAGCGAAAATCACAGAGACCATATTGAATCCATGAACGGATTTGGAGGAATTCGCGCAAGAGTTTGATTTTGAGGAACGAGAATATTTTGCACTCTTAGCACATCTACCACTATAATTACTGCTACTGCTACCACTACTGCTACTATTAACGAGGACGGAGGAAGCGCTTTTTAAGGAGGAGGACGATGAACTGGAAGAAGAGCCCTCTAAATCTACATCTCTTCTTCTCCTCCTCTTCCCTCCAACTACTCCTCCTCCTCCTCCTGGTAAATGTGAAAGAACTGAATTTGAGTGGTAATTTGTTGAATGGCCTCTACTAATACTATCACGGTCACCTCCACAATCACCTCCTCCCCCTCTTCCTCCTCCTAGGGGGAAATACTGATGGGTATCTGTGTGGGTATCATTCAGCATTTTTGATGCTGGTACAGGTGCTGTGGCTGTAGCTTTAGCACGACTATTGCTAGCCGTGATAGTTCTCCTCCGCCACTGCCCAAAATAGTCTGACATCGTTTCACTCATCTCGTTTACTAATTGCATTTTGAAAACAAAAAAAAAGCACTGGAATATCTATCTATTTTGAAATAATTGAACTCGTAAAGGAAAAAATAAAAGCCTGTTTATTATTATTCCTAGGTATTTCAATTGTAATTTGTAATAATGGTATAATGCTCGAAACAAGTTGTCATTCCAATTGTCATCCTCATTATCCCTCCAGCCTAAAGCCCATCATAAGCATACCTAATGACAGTAATAATCATCTTTTTTATGGAGTAAAGTAAAGCCAATAGAGTATAAACCACTTCTTGTAATCCTTATTATTACGAGTACGCGACAGGAAAATGCGAAGACAGGCGAAGGAGAATCAGTGATCAAATTCAAGAATCAAGAAGATCAGGATCATCATACTCTTTCTGAGTCTGAGGCAGCGAACTCCATGCATGCCACGCCACGAAAGGATGAAGTAACAGGCTATGGGAGTAAGCCACTTGTTGATTCTTCTTCACTTCAATGACATATTGTCCATGTCCATGTTTTACAATTCACATTCCACCACTATCATCGAGAAGAAAAAAAATCCCCTTCTCTTGTTTACCTTCTCCTTCTTTTCTTCAACTCAGCTCAATTCAATTCACTGCTCACGTTCCAACTTCCAACCTCTAGACTCTAACTCTAGAGCTATAATGGCTATTGTTGCTCTATCTAGCAAGTTTACTCATTCGCCGAGTGTAAACCAAGTACATATGTAGTACGTGATGTGGACTAGGAAATAGTTTCCTTCCGAAAAAAAGAGAGTTTCCTAAAAAAATATTCCTTTAATGATGATCCTTATCAGATCAGATCAGATCAGATAATCTCTTGGGATTTTTTTAATTGTTATTATTTTCCCGTGTCAGCCCGTAATCCAATCCAGCCCACGACAACACAACACAACACAACTACACAAGTTAAATGCAATCATGCATTTCGTGCAAATGCCTTCTCATCACAAAACATTTTGTTTTAATGATAATTATTATCACTATGGCTCTAGCTCGGCTTCAAAACAAAATAAAAGATGAAATCCGATATTGTAACTTCAAAATCTCTTTAGATCACGAGGACTATGTAGTAAAACACTTTTTTCCAACAACAACAACTACATACACCGGTCTCATAAAAAATACATGTTGGCTGGCTATCCACTTGTTACGCTTAGTCCATGCCATGAGACTCCTCCTGTCCTGTCCTGTCGTCGTATATTCCACGCTTTATTATTATTATTGTTACGGAGAAGACGAAGAAAATATTAATCAGGGACAACTTTCTAGTACATACTCTACGGAGTACGAAGATCATTCATTATTCCATTCCAGCGAAGAAGATACTTTTTTTTCGCAAAGCACACAAAAAAAATTTATATAAAGATGAGCAAAGGAGATTTTTCTTCCCTTTCTTGAATACTTTTTTTTTCTTATCTTCCTTCTTGTTTGGATAAAGAGAAAAATATTTTTTTGACAGAAAGTCATAAAAATGGCAAGCAGAGTTGTTCCTTTTTGTCTTGTGACAGAAAATGGTTTTGTCACCAAAAAATATATATATTCCTGGACACTGGGCTTGGACACTCCACTTTAAAAAACAAATCTTTACATTTTCTTTTTGATAGCAGCAGTATCAACCCACCTTCTTTTTTTTTCTTACGATTTAGTTCATTTCTATGATGCACTAAAAAACGTAAATTTATTCTTTAACTTGTCCCATGTTTTTTTTTCTGTGCCGGTTTGTATCTCGCAAAGAAAAAAATTAAGGAGAGGAGAAATGATTAACATTGAAAATATTAAACTTTTTCTTGAACTTATTCTTTAAGTTTAGGAAAGAAGAAATCTATCGGTTTTAGTTTTGGAGGTCACAAAATACATAAGAGCTTAAAACCTTCACTTTTTTTCTAAAAGCCTAATATTTATCGAGTTAAACGAAACCAGTATTGATAAGCAAAAAAAATATTTTATACTGGAAAATGAAACGACTTAGGTTTCATGTCGCCATTCCATAATCACTTCACTTCTTCGCCCACAAAAAAAATATTTCCTTACAGTCCAATTCAATACTGAATACTCGAATACAATTCAAGAAAACAGAATTTCCACAATACACTTCCTCTCCTTTCAAGAGAATACTTACAACAATACAAAAATTTTCAACAATTGCATAGGTATATCTTCGGTTCTTCAAGATATTTTTCTCAAAAATCCACAGGGAAACCGAAACAGAAATTTAAACAATCTTTAAAAATTTATCCAGAATTTAAACTTTAATTTCTAGACAACAATTAACTACAGCGTTGCATGAAAAAATGCATGCGCTTCTTCTTCTTCTGTTCTTATTTTTTTGACAAATACGAAAACAAAGCTAAAAGCTAATGACACTTCACACAACAGAAATAGACAGTGAGACAGACCAACAACATCGCATCGGTATGTGTGTGTAACCGTGTGTGATGCTCCACAACAACTAACCACACCATAGGAGCAACAGGGAAAAAATATTTTTTCAAGATTTTTTTCAAGAATGGGATAATACATACATAATCCCCATTAAAGCCATACAATGTTAAAAAAGGGATTGGAGATTGGGATATTGGGATTGCATGGGATGAAATGTTAGAGAACTCTAGTGAATGCAATTGTATAGTATAGGCGCAACAGTTTTTTTTCTTCTTCATCTTTCCCATTCCCATACCATTAGAGAATAGGATAGGCAATAGGCATGGCAGCCTCTCTTCTTTGCTCTAGGCACAATTGAAAAAAAATTTTGTATTATCGCAGCGTGTAAAGGTAAATGGGAGAGTGAGAGATGTGCATATTTGACTTACATAGTAGAAATTTAGAAACAGGGTTTTTTTTCTATAGCGTCTCTTGTGTACATTTTACAAAACGTGTACATGTGTTGTACATTATTACAAACGGAACGAACTAAACCAAACTCGTCGTTGTTGAGTTGAGTTCACAATGCAGTGCAATGCAATGCAAGACAAGACAAGACAAGTCCAAGAAATATGTATAAGAAAAGAATCATATCGCCATCCACTAGAAAAAAGGTAAGACATGAAAATTGACGGTCTGGTCTCTGGTCTGCTCTCTGGTCTGATTTCCCGACTCCGCATTTTAAAAGGGATTTTTTTTTCTTCAATGCGTGTAAAATGTAAAGGTATTTATGTTATCTTTACTTTTAGGGAATATATATATTGAAAGCAGCTGAAAGGAAAGTTTTTTCAAAGTGAAGTACTCCTCCTCCTCCTCCTTCTTATATTTTTTTTCTGAGGACCTCCGATTCTATTCTGAATAGGTAAGTAAGTAGAATGGAATGGATTTTGGACCATGCAATGCAAAATGCAATGCATGTAAAAGAAAAAAGTGCATTCTTGCATTTCACTTCAAGTTCCCGAATCCCGATGTACTGCAAAGCAATGCAATGGACAAAAAGGAACAATATTATTATATTATGGTATGGTGCATGCTTCCTTTCCTTTTTTCCCTGCTCGTGTTGTACTTGCTCCTCTCTCCTTCACTCTCTTGACTTTTTTGTGTGTGGAAATTGTATTGTGGATGATGATGATTATGAAGGAGAAGAAGAAACCTCTTTCATTATCTCGCTCAGCTCAGGAGGACCCAGCTCAGGATCAGGAGTATGTAATGCAATGCATTAGGTACTATGTACATTGCATTGCGTTTTGCGCTGCATTGTTGTTTTGATTATTATTATTACAGGAAGCCTGAAAAATAGTAAGCCGTGGCATGGATTGTGCACCGGGTTTTTACTCTGATTGCAATTGCATTGTGGCTATGACGTACATATGTACTGCATACATGCATACCTTGTCTAATTCTTTTTTTGGAAGTTTTCATAACAGAAAAAAAGAATTTTTTCTTTACAGCAAGACCAAGAGCAACACAACAATGCACCTCAAGAAAGATGTAAAAAAATCGCTCCCTCCTCTCCTCATCCTCACTCATTCTCGGATGGCTGCGTAGCTGTAGCTGCAGTAAAAGGACAATCGTAAAATGCATAATAACAACAACAATGCACTGCACGGAGGAGCTCCAAAAAATACTCTGTTGAAATGGGAGATTAGAGTAGAGGTACTTCTTCTGAAGTGGATTGGATTGGATTGGATCTACCCTGCACTCCACACACAAAAATTCCTCAAGTGGCTCTCTTTTCACCTACCATACCATACCAATTCTTATCGCTATTGAAAATTGAAATACATATAGGTCCATTGTCATTACCATTGCACCTTTTGAATTTTTTTGGGAAATTTTTCAATTGGGCTTATTTACATGCACTAATTTCCTGTTTCCTTTAAAATCATTAAAAGGGTACCTAATGAAAACCTGAAATATTTTATAATTTTTTTTGGAGAAAATATACCTATTTAATTTTTTCAATCATTTATATGATGATGTGCCATACTTATCCAAATTCATCAGGATTTGATTATGGATGGACAGGTATGAAAAAAAAATGTTTGCTACACACTACACACTAGATGCATTGCTTGTCTTGTTCACTGGACTTGATTGTTGATGTAAAATCATAATCATCATTCCTGTACTGCCAGTGCCTGCCATGCCAAGCTTGGTTTGATCTGAGTGAGGAAAGAAAACAAAACGTTTGATATTTTTCTTGTAGGTACATGCACCAAGCATGTAAGAAATTTTTTTACTGTACTTATTCATGTACTGCATTTTGTATGTCCATTCCATTAAATAAACTAGAAAGTAAACTGTGAGAGGATGAAGAGTAGGTAATACATTTTTTTGGTTCATGTCCATGTCCATGCTGCTGGTTTTTTCTTCCTTCACTTAACTTAAGCATGTGAAAAACTGTGAAGAGCATTTTATTTTTATAGAAAACGGAGGAGAGTCATCGTCATCACATCAGGACCAGGACCAGTATGATCATCATGATCATGATCATGATCGTCATGACCATCATCGTTTTTATTAGCAGGAGCAAGAGCAACGCAACAGAAGCTCAAGATGAAAATTTCACCTGAGCCGAACTGAGCTCAAGTCAATTCAATCCAATCCAAACTGAATCCAAATATAAGGCAATGCAATGCACAATGAAAATGAAATGCAATGCAATCCAATCCAATCCACACTCCTTCCTCACAGAAAACAACAGTCCACTTAATCCAAGCCATAATCTTTTTTTCTCCCTAGAAGAAAAAAAAACCCAAGTGAAGTCTGAGGAGTTTTGGTCGGTCGGAGTTGTTGAAACTTGACTTGAGTTTCTTCTTTCGCCTGGAGACATTCAGACTGACTCTGTCTGTCTGCCTGTAAGTGTATGTATGTGGCTGCGGCTTCAGGATTTTTATCTACTCTTCTTGAAAAAAAGGAAGAATCAATGCAATTCTTCTCCTTGAATAGAGACTTGGCTATGGCAATCATATCATGACATGGGTACATACTACATATGTACGTACACAAAATTTTTTTTTCTCGGGTAAGGAGTACCTGTTTGCTTGCCTGTAAGCAAAACTTAGAAAGAAAGGCAGAGAGGATGAGATGAAAATAAAAACCTTTTTTCTCCCTGGCTCTGGCTCTGGTAAAGTAAGTAAATGGTCGCATTTACTTTGAACGAGTTAATTTTTTTTCTCTCCTGTGAGCTCGAAGAACTCAACTTCTGAGCTATTTACTATACTGACTTGAAGCCTGACGGACACTGGATTTGGACTTGGACTGTATGTATTTTATGCTTGTGATTGTGGGGAGGTGAGGCTCGCTTGAAAAAGGATGAGGTGAAGTGGACTGACTGACTGAGCTGAGCTGAGGTGCATTGAACATTAAAAGAACTCTTTATTTTCCCACTTGTCCATCTCTTTTTAAGGTATGTTCTGTTCTGTTCTGTGATGCTTTTGGCGAGTTAATAAGAACACCACAGCACCAGAGAGAGACCAAGGGAAAAAAATTATATTCGACTTCTACTCCCCTTTTTCCCTTTTTTTTCGAAACTTTTACCTGGAGGCAAATTGACGGTGATGTGATGTGATGTTGTTCTCTTGCTCTTGCTCAGAAAAAAGGATCGTCACTTCAGACTTCATTTTCAGATTATTTTTTACTCTTGCTTCGCCCCTTCAATTTTCTATCCTCAACGTCAACAGGTTGAACGGTTGAAGCAGAGTCTGAGCCCTGAGCCTGAGCAGAAGAAGTGGAATGGAGTGGATTCACTGTGGACTGTGGATGTGGACACAGGTTTCTTTCTTCCTTTTCACATCTCTTCAATCAGCAGCAGCGGAGAAGAGACGAAAGAACCATCTAAAATTTTCAAGAGGAATCATTTCTCTTCTCCTCTTCTCAAGAGATAAAAAAAATTTTGTAAGTGGGAATCCATTAACGGCACATCACATGTGCCTAATACAATACAACGTTTTAAACTTTTTTATATTTTTACCTTGCTCCTTCTTCTTCTCCTTCCTCCTCCTTTTTTGATTATTATTTTGTCTTTTTTTTAAATATATCGCTTATCTTCACCTGTTGTGTATTGCATAGAGCATAGCCTCGTTTCGCGACATGAGCAAACCTGGCTCTGGCTTGACTTAACTTGTTGTAAAGTGTAAATGAGTATTTTGTCGTGAATTGTTATTATTACTACATTGGTTCATGTTACATACCTACATCTCAAAAAACGGGCTTAAAACTTTTTTTTCTTGTGCTCACACTCACCCTCTCCCTCTTCTACAAAAATAACTTAATCAAGTAAAGAAGAAGCTGCAGAAACTGCAAAGTGCAAACTGAACCGGAGTATGTACTTAAGCAAGAGCAAGCATACTATTCCGGCATCAGTGCAGTTGTAAACTAAACTGGCTTTTTCTTTTGACTTGGCGAATTTTTTTTATCGACTATCGACTAGTGACCAAGCCTCTAGCTTACATAGTTATATCATTGTCAGTAAAAAATATATACATATTTACCAGATATTTTTTTTCCAAATTGGATAGTTCGGGAAAAAAATTACAGAGATAGATACTGATTGCATCTTTCTTGTCTGAGCCGAGGAGAAAAAATTGCAATGCAATGGCAAAAATCAAACAAGGCGAAGAAAAAAAATATATAGTTGTAAAAATACATTTATTCATCTTTATCATAGAAAGAAGCCAAATTGGAAGAATTCTCGTAAAAAAATCAAGAGCAAAATAGGAGTGGAGTGGACTGGAGTACACAACTGCAACCACATATGTATGTACTCTCCACAAAACATAAACAGTTTAGCCATCAAAACGAGGTGTGAAAGGAAAAAAAGTCAGGAGCAAACATGCATTTTTTTTCTCTCTCTCTCTCCTTCTTCTTCTTCCCTGTTGCAAATACATAAATGCAATGATTATTTTATTTTACACCTCAGTTACATTCTCTTTAGGAAGAAAGCCATCAGTGTAATCACCTGATGATGATGATGATGAGAATGGCGATCATGTCTACCTGGCTCTGCCTGGCTAATACCAACAATGAGCTGCTGCTTTACTATATACATATTATGTACATATTTTTTTTTGTTGCACATATTTTTTCCTTGTTGCTGTTGCTGCTGCTGCTGCGGATGATGATGATGTTGATGATGATGATTACAATGATGAGTTGCCCATCGTGGCAATAATTTGTGGCTAATCAAGGCAGAGCAGGAGCAGCAAGCAGGAGTTGCATTGCATTGCAAAAGCAACAACAAAACAATCTGAAGAATCCAACACCATCACACCGACACCGACACCATCACCATCACCAACTCAACCGCAAGTCCCGTCATCATCCCCATCCAATCTACGAAAACTATCTTCATCATTTTCTCCTTTTTTCCATCCTTCTTCTTATCGGCCAATTCCTTTCATTTAATTCAGTTTTTTTTGCAAAATGCAAAATTTATGACCAAAGCCAAAGTCAATGGCAAAGAAGAAGACAGGAGAAAATTGAAGGGGAGAAGGAATATTTTTATTTTTTTTTTGAAAAAAATATAAAGCGTTGATAACGCGGTAATAGGGTAATACCGAGGTAATCAGGATCTCACTTACACTTCTTCTCTTCTTCAACTTCACCTCTTCTTCGATTAGATTTTTGGATTTCGATAGTGAAGAAGGTACAGATGTACAGGTGAATATATATTTTTCTTCTTCATGAAAATGATATTGATGAGGTGACGGAAAGTCAGTGCGTAAAGCTGAGAGCATGCTGATAAATATTACTTTATGATGACGACGACGACTTGTGGACTTACTCTAATGCAAAACCAGATTTTTTGCTTGAAAAAAAAAATTATTTACATATTTATTCCTAATTTTTTTACACGATTCTCGCAAATCTATATATGTATTATGCACATATATTTGTAATAATAATAATAATGCGCCTCCTATTTTATTCTTGTTTGTTCTCTGGCAAATTACATTATTAAGTTTGACTATCTATCTCAAAAGCACGTACAGTCAGGAAAAAAAATTTCATGCAAATTACTGCAAATATTCTGGGAGATGTGCTATGCCACGACCAACTTTTAAGATGACTGAGGAGGGTTCATCTATCTTCCTAATTTTTTCTTTCAAAAAAGGTTTTTCAAAAATGGTTATGATATCTCTCGAGCATGTGTAGCATGTCCTCTTGTTCAAAAAAGGATTATGATAATTTTTCGTTCACGATAAATAAATCTAAAAAAATTGCAAAAAAAATGATGACGACTATGTAGCATATAGCATATCCATAGCAGACTTTATTTCCCTGGCTATGCTATGGCTGATGATGATGATGAGCTGTTTAATGATAATCAAATGGCAAAAAAATCCTAAAGAGTTCTCTTCAGCTCAACTCAAGTTTTAGTTGAAATTTGAAATAGATAGGGATAGCTGTAGTCGTGATAATATGATGGGAAAAATGAGGATGAAATAGCGTAAAACCAAGTGAGCAAATTGCATTTCATGGTCTTGTTCATGAGACTGAGTGATTTATGCATGAACAAACTTTACCTATTTTCTCCGTCATTGCATTGCATCTGGGACCGTCCATGCAAAACGTAACGGAAAAAGGAATCGGAGTGAGGGAGTGGGAGTAGACTAGGGTTTTTTAATCAACCATCCTTTTCAATATTTCCCTCAATAAGAGTGAAAAGATACCTTTATGAATCTTATCAATATTATTGAAATATTGAAAAACAAAACTTGCAATAGAGAACGCGCTCATCTTTGAAATTTGAAACGGCCGCGCTTGACACTAGTCGAATTCGCAACATCATAGCTTAAATTGACCAATCCCGTCAATTTTGTTTGACTGGAAAGCAATCCTTATCAAATCAATATATTGATCCACCATATTGAATTTTTTTTTCAATATTGCCATCTTATCAATACTGTATTGAATCTTTAAATAAAAAAATCCTTGAAGGGACCTTAAACCTTGCCTATCTTGTTAAACTCCTGTTACCGTTACGGGGAGAGGAGCGGGGTCTAAAGCAGCTCCTGGAAAGCGTTACGTATTTTATGTACGGCCCCTAGCTCTCTCTCTCTCTCTCACTCTCGTGAAATGTAAGTAAATAAGGCAGATAAATACGTGATTGCGATCCCACCTACCTACCTACCTGTCTATCTATCTCTTCTGCTGAGAAGAAAATGCCGCCACTGATCATGATGAAAATGAATCGAGTAAAATGTAAATGTATTCTTCGATGTGCTATTGACTAATGATGATGCTAATCATGATGTTGAGAACTTGAAGACCGGTGACTTTTTTATGGGACCGAAAAAAATACTAACGCCATCGCATTGCATTGATCGCCCCTAGAGAGAAAAGGTATTTTTTCTCCTCTCTCAGACTCACTCAGAAGCCGATAAATACCTGCGATGATGATGATGATGGTGATCTCCTCTCCTTCAGAGAGGAAAAAATTTTTTTAACAATGCAAATAAAAATCAAATCAATCATGAGCCATTTTTTATTAATATATTTTTTTTCCTAATTTGAATCAATATCAGCGATCCTTCTCCTCCTCTTCAAAGTATGTAATTTTTTATGGGATGGATATCATCTCGTGATAGAAAAAAAATCACATTATTTTATTACAGATCAAAGAAAAATTGATCATCTCGTAAAAAAATATTTTCTTCTCGCATTCCGAATTCCGATACATACTACCTATGCATGTACATACCTTATTTTATCAGGGCCATGCCATGCCACAGCAAGGAATTTTTCCTTTGTGATGTGATGGGGATGATGGCGATGGCTCTTAATAATATTCAAAAATATATATATATATAAGGATGAATATCTAACGGTTATTTAGCGGATTCTTGATCTCCTCTGTCATCAATTTTGTAATCGACATTTTACGACATCACTTTTTTATATTGAAAGAAGGTTCTTGTAAACCCGGGCAACAGCCAGAGAGGCAGAGGCAGATCAATGTCAAAAAATTGTACAGTTCTGTTCTGTCTGTCTGAGAACTGAAATCTGAAATGCATAAAAAAATAGCTCTACTGAACTGAACTGATATGTCTATAGTCTAGAGGTAGTAAGTAGTAGTGGGTAGTCTAGAGGAGGTGAGGAGAAATTACTTAATGATATGCATAATATGCAAGTGGTGGATTGGAGTGGAGGCAGAGAGCGAAACACACATCTCCATAATAAATTAAGTGTTTATCTCTTTCTCTCCTTCTGTGATCTGATTCTTCTCCTCTGCTCCCGTTTTCTTTTTTTATGCATTTCAGAGAGAAGATGACGGAGTATAGAGCTTGTAAGTCTTGCTTCTTGTTGAGAGCTTTCGCAGCGGGATAAAATAATAACAATAAAATTTAGATCTAATAAAGTATTACCTAAGTACTCATACTCATGCATTCCTTTTGGATTTGCCTCTTGAAGTAGGGTTTTTTGATTCAATAATTCAATACCTACGCCACAGCCACAACATTGATAAGACTTTCATTAAGATTGGTAAAAAATATATATTGAATAATATTGACAAGGGTTGTTTTCAAGGCAGAGGAAATCCACAGGATGGGTTTAAAATCCATGAACCAATCAGAGCTCGGTATGATAATTTGAATATGAAAAGTGCAAAAGCGCGGCATTTTCAAATTATTACAAAATTATATTTAAAAATGTACGTTTTTGATACGATTTAAATAACGTCTATCAATATTACATATTGATAATTGATAAGGGTTGTTTTCAGGGCAAAAGAAACCCCAGGGATGAGCCTTTCGCGCATGAGCCAATCGGAGCTCTCGATAATCTTTTGAATTCGAATGTCGTCAAAGCGCGCCATTTTCAAATTATTACAAAATCTGAAATTCTAATGTCACAATTTTTTTTCGCTTTTATTGTTTTAGTAGGCAATATTGATAAGATTGATAAGCGTCTCCTTTCAATCCTATTGAGAGAAAGAAATATTGATTAGATTGAGATTGATTGAATAGAGATCACGCAGATTCCATTCTAATTCAAATACATATGCATTGCAATGGGTAAGTACATTAGTCATTATTAGACAATGATAAATTTTCAAAAAGGAATAGAATTGAGTATCGAATTATCGAATATTGCAATTGCAGAACAAGAGCAAAAAAGGATTTTCATCCCCTTCTTCTTCTTAAATACTAGTTTCTTCTTCTCCTCTTTTAATCAATTGCAATAACAATCAAGTTGTAAATAGTGTTAACATCCTTTTCACACATCATCATCTCGACAGCAAAATAGAGAGAAAGAAAAAAAAGCAGCTTTTATCTGGTTTGTTTGGCTCTGGCTACTACATACATGCATACTTCTCCTCCCGCTGCTGCAGTATGCAGTGCAGTGGTGGACAGCGGACAGTGCAAATGGCAAAAAATATGCACTGCAGTCTGCACCACAACTACTTACAACAATTGCATTTTTTTTATTCGGCATTGGCATTGGCATACGCAATAAAAAATAGATACTCTTCTCCTAAATCATCTTCGCGAAGCAGGAGCAGGACAGTGACACTGTGAGAATACTACATTATTATTACCATTGTAATAATAATACTAATACCCGCTCAAAAAAAAAAGGTTTTTTTCTTCACGCAGTTTCAGTTATAGCCATGACTGATTGCTGCTGGTGCGATCTCGCCTACTTTTTAAGAAGCCGCTGTAGAAAAAACAACACGGAGCTTCATTAAAAATGGATTTCAATGGTCAAACTCTAATAATTTCATAATTTATGTTCTGAAATAGGTACACATGGCAAAAAAATTATAATTGAGAAAGGAGAAGGTAGAATTTCCTCTCCTTCCTCAGTGCAATGCAATGGAATGGGTGGAGATGGAGATATCGGTGGAATTATTCATGAAACGCTACCAGAATATAAAAAAATTGAAGAAGAGAGGAACGTGAGGTGTTTGCCTTCTTTAAATAGAAATTGTACAGCTACAGTTCTTCTGCAACTGCAAACTGCGCCGGAATGACCACGACCACCATGACCACCACCGAACAACGAGGGAAGAGTGAACAGATGGAATGGATCGGATCAAGCAAAAAAAGTCATATGAATTGAATAAGATTATTTGATATATAATATTTTTTTCAGAATTGTCTTCCTCCTTCCATTTTAAGTACTTTTTTGACTATTGACAGTGAAACCAGAGCGGCGAAAAAAAAATTTATTTGATCAAGTCAAGAGGATAGAACAGAGCGGAAACAGGGATGATAATGATGATAATACGGCTACGGCTTGTTTGCAAAGAATGCAAACCGAAAAAGAAAGAAGTGGAATCCGAATGGAGAAAATGAAGTGAAAAAAAGGAGTGAGATAATCTATGGTCCTACTAGTTGTCAGCTCCACTTTAAACTGATGGAAATATATTGCTGCTCTGGGTAATTAATTAAAAAGGCATCTTTCCTTCCTACGGGACCATGGCCGTGAGATGAGCTTATAAGCTGCATGCATACCTGATACCTATGTACATATATTATATTTGAGTTTTTTCACCTTCAGAATTTTTCGCAATTTCCTATTCCATCAGCATACAATACATATTTATATTTTTTTATGCATTGCAATCGCACTCGCACTCGTACATAAGCAATAATTCGTATGGAAATTGTGTGCATGCAATATTTAATATGGATGAAGATGAAATGAAATATAATATAATGAACTGGACATGTGAATTCGGTCGGTAATACCAAAACAGGTAGATCTTCTCTTCTCCATTTCAAATTCAAATGCAAAACGATAAATAAAAAAGCGGCTCAAGTCCAGTCCAAGCCTAAGTCAAGCAGGCCAATCCAACATGAAAAAAATATATTATAATGCTTCATTCATTTCATTTCTTAATTTCTTTGGCTTAGCCCATGCCATGCAATGCAAACGCTGCTGGCGGCTGGCTCTAACTTGGACTTGGAGTTGGAGGAATATAAACAAAAAAAACAATTTCTTTTTGAAATGACAAGCTCCATTAGCTTCTCCTGCTAATTTCCCTCACACATTCACATCCACATTTCACATTCTCTTTAGACAAATCCATTCATTTCACCATTGATTAGTATTATGTAGTAGGAAAAATGTTCCTGACTTCTGCCCTTTTCGCTTTTTTACAATGCTCATTTGTAGCGCGGAGTAAGTTGAACTTGTTAGCACGCTATCAATCTTTTTCTCATTCTCCTCTAGAAGATAATTCGTTTTTACTCGATACATACTCGATAAATATCCAGACCAGCTTAGGAATGAAAAAAACTAATTGTTGTATTTATTGGTACTTTTGTATTTGTATCGGTAGCGTCAAATCTCTGGAAAATATGACTATGGCTATGTTGATCATTGATCATGGGATAATATGGATGATTGCCAATTTGATTAGGTAGGCCTCACAGCCTCACGGTAACAAATTGCGAATGGCAATAATAAATATAATATCCATGTCTACGTTATGTACATATAGTCTCATCTGCAAAAGCAAGACAAAAATTAGGAGAAAATCCTTCAGAAATATTTTTTTTCAGACATGGATAAAACCCAGGGTTTTAACAACTAGTGGGTGGGTAAAAACGGTTTTACCCTTTCTTAGCCAAACCCAGTGGGCAAAAACGGGCAATATTTTACCATTGCAAGTAAAGGATAGCCGTTGGTTTTAACCCAGGGCAAAAACAAATCTTGAAAAAATAAAACCCGTTTTAATACGCATTAAAATGGGTGGACAAAAACAACATATTTTACCCACGGCCATCTCTGAATTTTTTTTTGCAATAGAAAAGAAGTTTAAATTTGAGCAGTGAGCATTAGATCATGATATGATCACAAATTGCGATAAGGATAAGGCCGGCCGGGTTTGGGGTTGGAGAAACGACGCATTTTCACTTGACTTGACATACATCAAGCCAAGCCAAGCAAAGCATCGTGATTTTGTACTTTATTCATATTTACCTTATATTGTAGTCATATCATAATCACCATTATCATTATGCATGCAACTTGCAACTTTTCTATGCACGGATAAAGGATATATTTATATAGGTATATGCATAGCCTCTAGATTTCTACACAGGTTATTTTTTTTTATTCTTGGAAAAAAATATTTGAATATTATTATGAATTTTTTTCTTTTTAAAAATTACTTTCATCGTCATAGTCATCATACCTATTAGGTATTTTCTATCTTTGAGGCATGTAATATTGCTGACAATGATGATCATCATGATATGATAGAATCAGAGATGGGAGGAGGAGGAGGAATAGGGAAAAAATGTATTTTACCATTTTTTACCCTTTTTACTTTGCATCCCTCACTCACTCACTCAGCTCGTCATCATCATATTATGTACTTTTTTTATCAATGCTAATGCACCTCAACTTCAACTTCAACCTCACCGACCGACCGACATGCCATGATGCCATGCCATAAATGCATGTTTTGTATGGATTTTATTTTTTCCACTACTGACTGACTGACTAACTCCAGGGCATTATGTATGTATGTATGTATGTATATCCAACCAATCCACATCAACTTCTTTTTCTTCTTTCAAAACCCCGTATTTTTGCCCATAACGAGAACGAGAGAAAAAATGGGATAAATATTGTTTTGAAGAAGAAGAAGATGAATCAAACCCGATTTTATTATCGTTATCATCACTTTTAAGCTATATTATAATTTTGAGGGAATATATTATGTCAGTTTGGATTTTAGATCCCTTTTATAGGAGAAATGTCGCTTCTGGACAAATTCGATGGGAGAGAACGAACCATGCCTGTCTGCAAAATGTCTGCGGACTAGGGTTCGCAAATTGAAACTTCATGTGGGATGTGAGCGAGGTGTAGTTCATTTTAGCGAGTTTACTCGAGCCCTCCGTAAGTGTATTCGGGTCTGTTTACATATTTTGCACGTTTAAAATTCAAAAATTTCAATCTCGCGCGCTTTCTCGTCAAACGTCAAATCACTATGGTAGATGCGGTCTAAATGCTATTGAGTTACTCGTGAGCATCCCGATTTCGAAAACTCCCAAACAGAGTGCCGGGTAGTGTTATGACCCATGATTCTCGAACCGCAATAGGTATTTGCTTATTGCCAATTGATATCCAAACTGCGTATATATACCATACCATGATCTAAGGACATAAATGCCATAAAAAGAACTCAGAATCGATCTTTCTCAGAGGAAAGTATCTCAGTGATTGATTCCTTTTTCATCATTATAGGTTAACCTGCTTTATTCTTCGCCAAGTACGGAATAATATGTACTTGCAAGTTGCAATGGCTTAAGAAGGTATTGATTATTATGATGCAGGCAAGAGGCAAGCAATAAAGATCTGTAATAAAAATGTAACGTTCGGATTTTAGATTTTAGTACATTTTGCTTGCGAGCTGCTTGACTCATGTCATCATGATCATATCAGGATCAATCCACCCCAAAATAAAATTGTACAATTTTTCCTTGCCTGCCCAGGTACATAATGTGCTAAGTGCTAAGCTAAGGTTTAACCATATCATCATTATGATGATGGGTGAGTTGAATGCTCAGTCAGCTTTCAAGACACATTCTTTCATGATGATTATAAAGCGATATTGCCTGTATAAATTATGAAATGCATATTTTCCCAATGAACAAGTCACCTCAAGGCTCAAGGCGGCAGAAAAGAAAACCAGCCGAACTGACTCAAGTTGAACTGAACTGAGCAGAGTATTTTTTTAAGGTAACCGGGAAAAGTTTTAACCTTGGGGCAGGCAACGCAAAATGGACTGATACGGATACCATACGATACAATACAGAATACAGTTGTTTTGCGCTGGTGCTTCTGTTGTCGATGATGACTCCTTCATCTGACCTGGCTTGGCTTGGCTTTGGATTCGTCCTTTTCACATGAATTAAGTATATTGGCTAAAAAATATATCTATTTTTTCAGGAATGCGTTCCCTTCGGCATGGCATGAATTGAGTGAAACGATCGATGCCATTTATCCGAAGCTGAGCAAATAAGAAAAAATTATAATGATATGATATGATATGGGGGATCGTTAGGACCAGATCTATCACCTGAACCGAACCTCTACTCTAATAACGGTAGTGAATTTTTTCAATGCAGTGCAATCCACTATAATATCCAGTATAATTTAAACGAAGTATGTAAAACGGATGAAGATTCCCGAGACGGTAATAATCATTGGAAAAAAATGTAATCATTTGGAATATTAATGCGATATCATTTCGAGGGCATGAAAATAAATGCTCTGTGTATTATTCCTAAAAAAAGGCGACGAGTTTCTCTTCAAACGTTCGCACATATTTTTAATGGCAATAGTTGTCCCACTAGAGGCGATGAATGGATCATGGAGGAAAAAAGAAGGGAATTCAGAGTAAGTAAATGCAAAGGCATGACTATGACTATGACACGCCAGTTGTTTCTATTCTATTGCTCTAATATCTTTTCACCTCTTTTAATTCTTAAAAAAATATATTATTGTAGTTGCAGTAGTAGTAGTAGTGGCACTGTGCCGCTTTCGGGATGTTGCTCCCTTGTTTCGCAGTACGTGCCTCAGTTTCCCGATCATGTTCCTTTGAGAAAGAAAAAAAAATTTGTCTGCTTCTGCTTTCGCTCGAGACTCCTTTTTCAGAGATAAAGAAAAAAATGCAGAACATCAGAGGACTTTTTTTCTTATTCAGGAAAGCCAAAGCCAAGTCAAGCCCAAGCCCAGCAAAACCACTGAACCATGTTCCCTGTGGAAAAAAATTTTTTTCCGTGTGTGTATCTATTCTAATATCTATTTTTTTATTTGCTCTTGGGCTTTTTTTAAAAGTAGAAGTAGAGTAAAATGGGAAAATTGTGTAACGTTGTTTTTCAAATCCATCATCAAATGCATCGCAGCTTTTTGCCTTGTTTATCATCCATTTCCATATTACCTGCGAAGGTTACTTTTGCTAAGCACCAGCACCACCACCAACACCGCTGCTTTCTTTTCTCAAGATAAGTATCAAAGTCAAACAAAAAAGTTTTTTTGTGGGATGATGATGATGTGATGTGATGTTTGTAGTGTAAACTTTCCTCGAAAAAAATGAAATAATATTATGACAAGGTTGATGTTGATGATGACAAAAAAAATTTGATAAGAGAGGTCCTCCTCCCTCCCATCCCATAGTCCTCCTCCTTCTTGTAGAGATTAAAATTTTTTTAAAGAAAACTGTACACTGTAAGAGTACAAGTACAGCACCTTTAAATTTTTTTCCTTATTTTTTTGGGAAAAAATATTTTAAAAATCAAACTCAAGGTGATAATCAGAATCGGTAATTCATTTATATATCTATATTGCCTGCTCGAAAAATAATAAGAGTTTATATTTCCCCAAAGAAGGAAAAAAAAAAGTTGATCAGACTTGTTTGCTCTATGTATGTAGCTCATATTGTATGCATGGCTTGCAGCTTGCAAGTCCACGAAGAAAGACTTTTAATAATATTAAATACGCAAGTACATATCAGGAATTGCATTGCAAGTTAGATACAAAATACAAGTTAGATAACCCTTTCTCGCCTCGCTCGGCAGACAGAAAAAAATTTTTTGCTTTGAGCATAATTCTCTTCTCAGCATAATTCATTTGTATTCAAATCTTTACTTCAGGATGACATGAAAGAGGTAACAGCATTTGTATTAGTATTAGTATTACTGCTTAATTTTCCCTGTACATAGTAAAAAAATGCTTTTGGTGTGAAAAGCCATTTTTTCCCCGATGGTCACTTCTTCCCTGTTTCCTACAAAATGGAGCAAAATGGTTGTACTCATGCAAAATACCAGCATATCATACCTGAATACATACATACATTACTAGGGACTCGGTTTGCTTTTCGAAATCGGGAAGCTCGTAAGTAACTCAATAACATTTTTGACTGCATCTATGTATGTACCATAGTGATTTGACAATTCGTTGACGTTTGACGAGAATGCGCGCGAGATTCAAATTTTTGAATTTTGTTGACGTTTCAAATGTAAACTTACCCGAGTACTTCGATTCGGACAAACTCGCTGAAAAGAAGTTGTACTTGTGGCCCTTGTGGGTCGTCATGAAACTTCAGTTTGCAATCCCTAATGCATACTTTCATTGAGAAGGTGTTATGTCGTCCTTAAATTAGTCATTAATTCATGAGGAGATGGAGTGTATTGCTAAAGTATGTATAGGTAAATAATCAAGTGAAAATATTTTCTTGGTGTATGTAGGTAGTAGGTACTTTATAAGTACAAAAAGGATTTTTTACTTCCGTCCGTCCGTCCGTATTTATTTATGTGGTTGTGGCATGGCTATTTAACGTCTAGACCAGTTTTTTATTATGATTATTTATTGAACTGCAGAAGAAAATTGTTTAAAAGTAAACACATCGTCATAAGTAATATAATAGAGGTATGCATTATTCTATTGAACTTTGTTTACCGCAACAAATTACCCAAGGGACATTCTTTACTACCGTTTCCTATCCTATACCTACCACCACCACTACAACCACCACTCATTTCTCGTCACTTCCATTTCCCATTTACAGGAGGAAAATTTATTGCTTCGCGAGACCAAGTCCCACAGTATAAGCATGTACATATCTAAGTTTGTACATATTTTAAAAATAGCTCTGGGAAGAAGAAGTGGAAGTAAAGTAAAGTAGCTTTATTGATTTTTATATTTTTTTTGTGTTACTATAACTTTATATTATATTTTTTACGGAATCGGGTCGATCCTTGTGAGTACTGAAGAAAAAATATGTAACATACACAGAGTGCGACTTTCATCCATTTTTCAAGAAATTTCAATGGACGAAATTGAAATGGATGAAATGGATGATAAAAATTATAAATATCTTCCTCTTCGGTTTCTGAATTAACTTTGCATCTGTTTTACATATTATCAGAAAATTAAAGCATAAATAGGCTCGGTTTCATCACTAAAGGTTAGTTTTAAACGGGTACTACAATC
>JAHZNI010004024.1:0-10560 GCA_027744415.1 Seira ritae | reverse complement strand
ATCTCTAAATTCAACCTAGAAATACTGGCGCAATAAACGCAATTTTTTCGCCACCCTCGAGCAATAAAATACAAAATTTTCGAGCAATTTTGGTTGTCCTTACTCATGTGCATGTGCGGGTCAAATCCCAGAAAAAACTACATAAATTTTGAAAGGCTGCTTTTCGCGCCCTCATACCGAGCTCAATGACAGTAGTGGTTTACTCTGTTTTTCCTCGCTAGGTGTCTTCCAATGCATGTGATATGCCAAAGACGAAGCCCGATGTCCTGTCCTATCGAACAAAGGAAACAGAGAAAAGCAAGGGGACGCGTACCCCATGCATAAGTAGGCCAACCCAAAGGCTACGGCTGCCTTCAATACACCAGCATCATCACTGAGATTTGAGATTTCCAAAGGTAATGACCCAAACCCCATAGATACGGGTGCAAATTATTCTATTGGTTAAAAATTTAAAAATGGTATTATAATAACAAATTAATTTTGGATGACCCTCTTGAATTTCCTGAATAAATTAGAGAATATGAAATGAGATGGTCATCATTAGGTTAGAATGCGATAATAATACACGTATCAAAATTCGCAGGTATAGGATACCCGCAGCAGGTATATTGGCAGTTTTGTGTAATTAGTAATGAGTCATGATTCCCAAGTCATTTGAAGGCTACCGACAGCTTCGAAAACCCGCACGAGAGCCAACGCCAGTTTTGGTGAAGCCAACCTCAGCTAAAACCAGTGGAAGTGGATCAACCTCCCAGTCCCATGCTCGTCAAAACATAGCCTCATCTGCGAGCAGCAGTAGTAGTGCTAATAATGCTGCTGCTAGGGCTCCACCGAAAAATGAAAAACCTGACCCTGATTACGACATATCTCAAGAGTTTTTGGATAGCTTGAGATCACTAACAACGCGGGACTTTGAGCATGCAACTATACTGGATGATGCAGCCAAGTTTGTGACAGTGACACCACTACCGCCAAGACCTCCGTCAAGGAAAGGGAATGGCAATGCGAGTGTGACTTTAGAAGGATTTCAATTTTTCGTTCCTTCTACTCCACCAGCAAACTTCTCTAGACCTTCCACTGTTCCTCGATATCTTGGAAAGAACGCTGTGGGAGATGGGCCAAATAAACATGATGGAAAAGCTGTTTTAGGAAGTGCCTCAGGAAAGCCTCGTGCACTGGCGAGGAGCAAGGTAGTGAGTCATTCTCAGGAGGAGAATATTTTGCCGAGATCGCCATTGCCATTAAGAAGCAGCAGGGGAAGGCCAGTGTCAGCAAATTCCAGTGGAAGCGATTCCAGTCTTCTAATTAGCGACTCAGAGAATACACGCCCTTCATCCGCTTCGAAGCGAGTTACGTTTGCTGCTGATACGGTCAATTATGAAAGAGAGAATAAACCCGCTAGAAAGGTATGTTAACAGGAATTGGTCAACCAAATCAGAAAGTTTGATTTTCCTTTTTTCATTTAGTATGAATGAATTTTTTAGCGTAAAATGCCAAAGAGAAGAAGACAAGGCTTTCCTCATCCAAGCAGAGGGATTTTCGTTCCTCCTGATCTCGAAATAGTGGAGTCTTCAGGTCCCACTGGATCCTGCAGGGACAATCCCTATCTCAATTTCAATCAAGTCTGGACGCATCCAGCTGCCCGAGGAACTGGAGAAAGTAATAACAGTAAACTGGCTCGGACTGAGAGATTTCATCGCCTCATGAGTGACCTGGAACACGCCCACATTCATTACAACCGTTTGGCTAACGCGAATCAAAATGAATACTTGACTCAATGCATTTTCAAGCGATACATATCAGTTCTGGATCTGGCTCTTACGGAAGGTCACATTGCTCAAGTGGAACATTTGCTTGATACGATATCCAAATCGATCCCCGTCCTTCACCAAAACGTGTTCTACTACTTGTACTCCCCGAAAATTAACAGAGAGACTGACTTAAACAACAATACCATCCACAGCGGCAAGACTAACGATAATAGTGTCTTCCATCAGGAATTGGTTCTGGCTAGCTATGCGTTAACACGAATATCTGGTGATCTACCACGTCAAGACGTGACAAAAATGAGCATTGAAACCGTTCTCGTCAAACTGTGCCTGGAATTGGTCGAAGTCGTGTATTCCCCATATGGCTCACTCGTCTTTAGAGATGCCCTCAGCACTCTTCCATACACGGTTCGTCAAGCAATCACTCTCCTCAAGGCCCTCCGGACGACTAAAGATACTTTCTGCTACATTAAGTGGATCAATAACTCCGCCGTCCAGAGGGACTTCCGGTCTATTTTAAAGAACTTGGGGTTGTTGGATAGATATGGATGCAAAGCAGACATACCAGGGATGGAAAATTATCAATTTGCATCCGTGCAACGGAAGCCCACGACTACAACAACCGCTGCTAAATCGAGTAACAGTGCTGGGACTGTGAAACGGGGCAATAAGGGACCAAGTCTACACTCCGAGAATAGACGTGGAAGGGTTGTTACTTCGTGACGAATAAAAATTCTGTAAAAAAAAGAAAATCAGCCAGTACGTCTATTACAAACCGAAACTAATAAAATTCTTGTGGTCCTTTCACATGCATTAAAAAAATAGAACTTCTGCTACTTCTGCTCCTGGAATGAGGGATAAGCGTAGCTAAATGCAAGAGTTGATTAGAATCGTAGAAGAAACTGTTCTAGACTTCTTTCCTCATCTCATTATTTACTAAATGTACTATGAAATGCTGTTGATGCTTTATTATCAAATCTGATGAGCCGCAACTGCGTCGGATTTGTCAGGAATGAGAAACAGAAGTATGAAATGCTTACATGTACTTAATTAATTTTTTTCTATGAACCACATTTGATCTTCAATCCTCAACTCGGCTTGATAATTATAAAGTGGTGTGATTGGTGTGTGCGTGAAACTTGCGGAGTGCAAGAGCGGCTAAATAGAAGAAGCTCGTTTTCTCCATCGGTAGCATCTTAAATTTAATAATGACAATGGCACTCAACTAAAAGGAAAGTCTGTATAAGCGTACAGATCCAGATGCATAATATTCAACTTCCATCACTGTCACGCACGCATCCCATATTAAAGTCACATTTAAAATTCATTATCAGGACGGACGATAGAACTCTAAGCCTCTGGAAAGTACGGCTTTTGAAAATCCAATTTACTTTAAAACTTTAGTATGCCAAATGAATTTCAAATAATTTTCAAATATAATTCAGGAGCAGCTTAACTTTTTTTAGTCGATTCAGAAACTATCAGAATTTTATTTTCTAGTCGTACCAATTGCATACCATTTTAATTGCGAGAATTCAGGCCATCCAGATTCCAGAATGCATTGCATTGCATTGCACAAAATGCAGTTCCCTTGAAAAAATCCTCCACGCTACTACTAACCAGGAACCGCAAACTATGTCGCGTTCCGCTTTGATAACTACCGATTAAAACATTGAATGCACAAAATCCTGTTCAAATGCATGAAATCTTCTGAAAAAGAGATAGAGGAAATTATGGGATCAGAAGGAAAGGGTTAAGAGAGTTGCTTAGAATCTCATTACGTAGGGAAAAGAGCTCTGTGCTGTCTCATTTATTCATTTTCCAACTACAATTTCTCCGTTGCGGTAAGAGAAGAAGACGCTTTTTTATGTTCCCATCTAAATTTTCCATCCCATCGAATCATGAGATTTGGTTAAGCCGAAAAGGGAAATGATAGGCATCAAATGAAGTAATTTGTCGGATGAAATGAGCCAGTTGAAAATGAATAAAAACTGAAGAACCGATGCAGATGATTATGAGACTACCAGGGAAGTTGAAGTTGTTATTGCCTCCGGTCTTGAAAACAGATAGAAATTTCTTTTTACACGGAACATTTTAAGAGAAGACCTTTCCCCATCATCTCAAAAAAATATATAAAAGACGACCATGAAGGAAAAACGAAGAAACTACACCAGTCAGTCAGTCACTCAGTCATGAAGTTCTACGAAATTAAGGGAGACCGGACCGAGACAAAGATGCTTAATAGTTTTATTTCAGCTGCATAATTAAGAATGGAGAAACAATGACAGACGGGGATGGGCAAATGATTGCGTTGCCTTGCAACTTTGAAGTTTCAAGTGAGCGCGAGAGGGTCTCATCTTTTCTTTTTCTCATTCTCACAGTTAAATAGAAGGAGGCATAGCGTGAATCCGAATCGTCGTCGTATGGAAAATTCATTTCTCCAGTAAAGCACAAGCACACCAACTTTTCCATTCTTGTTAATATCAAGTTCTGCTGCGTTAGTATTTCAACATTGGCACTTAGATTGTTTAAGGCTAAACGAAAATACTCAAAGCGTGAAGCTGTAAATAATTATAGCCAAAGAGTCACATTTGATAGGTTTCCAATCAAGAATTGATTTTGAAACCCTTTTGTGTACACAAATTCCTTTTTCAAGAGTTGCGTAAGTGTTAAAAAAGTGTTTATTTGAAAGAACTACAACTACTGCATACATAACATACAATCACTCAAAACTCAAATTTGTTCTTTTCGAAAGGCAATAAGCCACCCGCATTTCATGTGAGTTTTTCTCTTGATTTTCTCAAGCTTCCCTTTTGTTGTCTGCTACAACATGCAACATGATCTTCACGATCATCATGATTTGCCAAAAAAATGTTACCTAAAAAAATCGCCGTCAGCAGATCCTTGAAAGGAACAAGGATTTTCGAAAGATTTAATTTCGTTAAGAGACTTTGACGTTTTATTTTTATTGGACCGCTTTTGAATTTGTTGGCATTTCTCCAATGAAACTTACTTCTCTGTTTGCACTTTTCGCTTCATCGCCTTCTATTTGAGAAAGGAGAGTTGTTGCTTGACCGCATCAGTTTTTAAAGGCTCTTTCGCAAAACGCAATTATCACGGGAACTGAAGGAAAATAAAAATCAATTTAACAAGTCCTCAACAGCGGATTACAATAGATCAAGAGTGTTTATGAAATCCGCCCGAAGCGTATATAATATTTTTAAAGTCAAAGTATTTTTTGCCTAGTCATTTCAAACTAATCCAATAAATCTCAGGGTAGATTTTCTCATTTTCCCGTAATAATAAATACCAGAAGCGATATAACTTCATTGAAAACATCCCTGCCTTCACAATTGACAATGCTTTTTTATGAATCTCAAAAGGGAAAAGGCATAACTTATTTTCATTCCATGTCCACGTCGGTCGCTCTAGATTATGCCATTATAGTTCTGAACCTATTGTTATTGTTAGCCAAGCTATTTTCTGCTGATGATGACATTGATGAAAAGTGGACTAATGGATTAGAGTTTAACATAACGGAGGAATAACAGCTCCGTGGAGGCTTTCAACCCAAAGCCAAGCCCACCCACGTCAACAGAAAGCAGTTTTTATAACATCATCAAAAAAATAAGTACTTCAGTACTCTTTAAAGAAGATACATAGTTGTCCAGTTTGTAGTCGGAAAATGCTTTATGTTTTCCCTATAACCAAGTAATAATAATAATAAATGATCCATCCGGTCCATCAAATCATCATTAAGGCCATATCCTTTTCGTAAAATAGGTGTAATGAAAGAGCAGTCACTTGACTTCATTATTTTCATTGCCACTAATTAACAGAGTGGACCAGCCCACCATTAGAGGAGTAGAACTTTTTTAACAAAGTTAATCAATCTTCCTCACATTTGATCGAAGATTATGACAGGCTTTATATTTCTGCATTGGATGGGATGTTGGTCTAATGTGGAATAATTAATGAAATTAAATTAAGCAGAAATGTATTTTTTAGTGATCATTATGACTATGTCTATGTCTTCAGGGGTGTCGGTCGACAGTGTCATATGAAATTTCTCAATCACGCTCTTCCTCTACAAACCTAAGCCTGAGACGTGTTGTACCCATAGGTACTACATATTCCTGTATACGTGCTTCAATTAAATTATTGTCTCGAAATCATGGTTCCCGACTTGGCCTTTCGGTTCCCTGTGCCTTGTTATTCAGCCATTTTCCATTATCATTATTTCACCTAATCTCACCTTCCTCCATAGTTCCCCACATAATTTTCCGAGTGTGATATTGCACCATCATCATCACCATCCTCATCATCATTGCAATAAAGAAAAGTGAGACATGAGTTGATTAATATACTCTTTCCCTTGTTATTTCCCTCGCCCGCCGCACTATTCGTTGGATTGTATTGGATTGAGAACACGAAGCGATATAGAACTATGGCGTAATTGTAAAAGGAGATGAAAAATGATTATGAAGTTTTGATAGTTGAAGCTCATTCACTTTTGAAAATATGACGAAGGCACTGCATTGCATAGAGCTCGCACAAGCTCAAAATAAATTAGCGGAGCGAAGAATGATAAACAAGACGTTACACCTTATTGACCACGCACAATATGTATGAAAGCATTATAATATCGAAAGAGATGAATTGATAATGATCAAATTATTACCCTCTGAGTTTTTGATTCATGTATATTTTGCCATCGAAAATGCGTGGTTTTTATTAAAATCTGTCCGAAACTTATTGGAATACAATAAAATGCAGAGATATATGGCTTTACAGTTTTCTCAAGTCAAATGTTAAGAACGTGTACAATATATGCCCTCTCCATTCTATTCTTCTAGTTTTTCATTTCATGTAGTTTTTTTTACAAAAAAAGTGAATGATCTATTAGGTCAACTCATAACAGAGGCATATAAGAACCGCAGCGGGACCGCCACTCAAATTACAATGATTTTCTCTTCGTTTTCTTGACGTGATTGATAAGACTCGGTTCGAATGCGGTTGACCCCATACTAAATTACAAAGTAATTGATTTTATTGGACACGACCAGCCGAAGCCAAACCAATCGAATACAATGTTTGGGGAAAAATTACCAAGATAAGCGAAAAGATAAAGAATGTATGGGGATGTGATGTGTATCATGAATCATGACTTCATTTGATTGAGGAATGCCAATTACTATTACCTACCTATATGTACCAAAAAAATTGCCCCAAGTTACCATTATAAAGTTGTCACCAGTCTAGTATTGCACCCACTCATTTCTCTAATGACTGGGTTGGGAACAAAGCCTTCGCGTAATCACGGGTTTGCCTTCTGGAACAACACACAACGAAAATATGCATTACGTAAAACATTCATTCAATTCCACTCCACTGGCGAGACTTGGCTTTGGCTTCAATTGAGTTTCAAACCACCCTTGTACAAATTCTAAAGTCAAGAAAATTCAACCCCTTCGAAATAAAATTCATTTTTTGAGTTTATTATACATTCGTGATACGTAATAATAAACAAAAAATTAATATATGCAATCACACTTCCCATCATATCTACATACACAGCTCCCTCCAAGCTTACAATTTTTTACTTGGCGAGACGGAATAAAAATGCTTTCATTTCTTTGCTTTATCACTGTACAAAATATACACTGTTATTGTTTCATAATTAGTGTGCGCAAATTAGTGGCTTCATGTAGCACAGGAATAAAGAAAGTTTAGGGCGTGTATTATTGTTGCTACTTTCTGGCTCAGTTCTCTTGCGCGCATTAGCATACCACAACAGATTGATTTAGTTGTCACTTGAATTGTCTTTAAAAAAGAGAGCGGGAGGAGGAGGAGGGAGTGCGGCCCTGCAAAATCAAAACATTGCATCATGATTACATATGTACGTCGGATAATGATCACAACTTATAAAGCAGTAGATTATGTTTTGTCAGTTTTGATTGAGAAGGAAAACAAAAAAAAATCTACTTGAATATGTTTTGTTGGCATATATCACACATGGAATAACATAAGTCATAGTCATATTATTCAGAAGTGAATGCTCCTTCTTCATCTTCGTCATCATCACATCATCCTTCAGAACAAAAAAACCTCTCTCTGACTGAAGATGATAATAATCATGCATTATAGCTAATGGCAATCCGGCGTTATTAAAGGTTTGTGGGAGCCGTAATTGCAGAGCGGGCTCAAAGAATTCGACACTTCTTGTTTTTAATGTTGTGACGGAGTCGCTTGCTGCCACAAAAAAAACTTCTATTTTATCATTTCACTTTTTTATGACTCAGATTTAAAATCAGAATCAGATATATGTACATACATACTAAAATATGAGAAAGGAAAACAACCGAGGACCGAGCTGATTCACTACTGATCAGGAAAAATGAGATATGAGAAAATGGCTCCTGGCTCTTCAAAAGTCATCAGCAATTATCCGTCATTTGTACAAAGTATAACAATGTTGTCATTACAGTTTTCTTTCATATCATTACACTGTAATCATGTTTTTTTCTGTTTATGTTTGAATTCAAGTTTTGAGTGCGCATACATATCTAAACAATATTCAAACGTTGAAAAAAGGCAAGCGTAAATATTATTTCTTTGCGATTTGGTACGGCGGTGACAGTGTGAACAACGTGCTGATGAGTTTTAATGCCTCGTTAAATTCTGCGAAAATTTCGAAGTGGCTCACAGCCCATCATCGCAGCGCAATCTTCTTTTTTTGTCTATGAGCAAGCGTGCTTGAAACGCATTAAGGAAATAAGAGTACGAATGCATTATTATGGCTAATTCAGAGTAAAAAAAATCGGGATTAAAGTTTCATTTCTGAAAAAGAAGAGAGGAAGGCATTAGAGAAACGGCAGTATTATTGCTTTTTTATCGCTGCAGGAGTATATCAATTTTATGCATACAGGCCAAGCCAGCCATCATTATCCTTCATGATCGAGATGAGTTGATGATTTGAGTGCTGCTAATTTCTGATCAAGTGCTGAGATAAAGGCGTGAGCATCACTGTAAATGCTACAGGTAATAATAATAATATTGTATATCATATCCTTTTCATAGTAATTCATCCTGTTTTACATGAGCTTTACACATGATACTTCTGAGAAGAAGGAAAAAATTGAAGCGCAGGAGCTAATGGGAGCAGGGCTTGGGCTAAATCGAACGCTATTACAAGAGCCAATATTCTAATGAATTAAGCTGGTGGCACAAGAAGAGAGAGAAAAAATGCTTTTAATGCTGGCTAATCATAGTCGTAATATAATGGTCATATCAAGGTATCCCCAAATTATCAGATCAGATTGCCTTAAACGAAGCTGGTTTTTCGGCTTTTATGACTTCATAGACTTGAAAATAGGTACACTCAGGCGGAAAACGAAGGGAATTTAGAAATCGATCGACATTTTATCTAATGGGAAGTGAGTGAAACGCTTATAATTTTCAAAATTGATGTATGTAGCCTTATCCAATGTTATTTCGGGAATTAAGGCCTGTATCATATTTTATGGAAGAAGAGTTATTGCCCTCAATATTTTTATCTGATAGATATAGATGCTTCAGCTGGGAAACATTCTAAAAATTCCCCGTGTTTTTTCTCCTTCCCCTGAAGAAAATTTTTGTCGTTTACTTTACGCTAACAATGCATGCATATTTTTAGTCTAAATATTTGCATTCAACGTGACATGGGGTAATTAAGCGCGAGACATATTGGAACGCGCCCAGAAGAATTTCAATGCGGGATGGTAAAAGTATGTAAATTTTTTTGGCGAATGGCATACTGCTAGGTTGAGCATTTCAGCTTTATTGAAGCCCAATAAATTCTCATCTTGAACAAAATAAAACGTCATGTTCCCAAATAAGGTGTAGGTAATGGCTAGTATTAGTCTGGTAATTATGGACTAAATGCTTGGGCTTCTATAAAAATATTTGGGCTTGGCTCAGATGGGGGCAGTCACCATCATCAATTTCTATCTAGCTCTTGAATCTCTCTCTCCCAACAAATATTTTCCTATATTTATTTGTTTCGCTGCAAGACATTTTTATCCATTCCATTCCAATGCATATTATGCTGCGTCGGGAAGATATAGACGGAGAGAACCAAAGCCACGGTTTAAAGTCTAGCCAAATTTACTATTTCAATAGGACTTCTTGGTCCAAAAAACGTAGGTGGTGAAAGATCGATTTCACTCGCCGAAGAATTCAAATTAGTCGGAGTAAAGTGGACATAAAAACGAACCAACTCATGTTTTATAATGGAGCCTTTCTTCACAGCTAAATTACAAACGACTCTCCACATACATACCTATTCACATTTTTACAAGCAACATATTTTTACGTGGTGTTCGTTTTCTTTGGCATTACTTTTTGGCACGCTGAACATTAAAAAAAATTCTTAATGTACTACCTGCCTACTCTGTACCTTTTTTAGCTGGAGGCGAGTTAGTTGTACGTGTGACATTTTTAAAGTATGTTTGCACTCACTCCACTCCGAATATTTTAGCATATTATGCACACAAGAAAAATATGTATGTATGTAGATAGATGTAGGTAAGTAATAAACGATAGTAATAATAATAATGATAGTTTCGTCTTTTTGGTGTTTTTGTTGTTCCCAACCAAGTAGAGAAAAAATGAGACTTTGTAGTTTGTAGATGTCGACGTGGTCAGCTCAGTCCTCTTTTACTCATGCCATTTTTCACATTTTTTATTGGTCACCTTTTATTCTGCCAGATGGAAAGAATCTGCTTCTGCCTGCACTGCACCACCATACCAT
>JAHZNI010004023.1:0-12950 GCA_027744415.1 Seira ritae | reverse complement strand
ATAAGAATTCCTTTGATAAAAATTGAAATTCAATTGAAAAATTCGAATTAAAAATCCAAGCGCTGATTCTGTTTTAAATTTATTTAACCATCCGAAAATCTATAGGTATCTCACCTATTGACGCGCCACAAAGTCCTATTAGCATATTGATGAGCACGTAGAGCCAAATAGATCCCACAATGGTAAAGTCCAGGAATAAATATGGGACTGCAGTCCAAAGAAAGGTTTGGGTGATGACAATGAGCACTAAATTGCCAAAGTCATTTATTGCAATTCCAAGCATTATTTAAAGTATAAGCAAATCAAAGAAGTTCATAATTGAGGAAATTAATTAGTGATTCACTTTGGGTTATCATATGGCTTGTGAAGACATCCCCCGTTCGTATTCCTGCAACCCGTGCTCGAGACAGAGTCCCCTGTTTCCTATCTATTAAAACAGCAATAAGTATTTACATGCATTCATGTAGTATTTATGAATGTCTCCTGATTATGTAATTAGCCCTGAAAAAGTAATTTTTTAAAATTAAAATGCAGTAGCAATAGTAATTTTTTAAACACGCAAGAAACTAGTGAATCTAATTTCATTGACAAATACAGTTGCCTTGGAAATTCCTTTCCAGTATGAAATTGTACCCTATCTACTTATTCCTATTCCTATTAAGTTTCCATATCAAAATGTTTTTACCTGTAATGAAGGTAACTGATGTAAGAACAGCAAGAATGACCAGCATGCAGCTTTGAAATTATAAAGGTACAGTCTGCATAATAATACTCATGACATCGTAACATATAATTAATGCATAATAATCGCCAATTCTACAGAATCACAAGCGCTTGTTGTATTATACATGTAGATAATTAAACCTTCATTTTACCATGTTATAACTCCTGGGACCACAAACTCTGTGCTCACATCCTCAGCACGGCCATATACCGGTGGTCGGAACTGAATCAAAATTAAATTCCAGAATTATACAGGGATTTTAAATACAACTGCATGACAATGCTATCATTTTCTATCTGTAAACTTCAACCAAGACAATGATGGTAACAAGTATGTTTTGGAATTTTAGGTGCATTCAATTCACATTCAGGGAAAAAGCATTAGAATGTGTAACATATTATGTACTTTTAATGGTATTTCCACTTCTCTCTCATCGATTTTGCATGAAGAAGAAAAAATCCGCAAACTTTTCTCAAAAGCTTCATAGGCGTCTTTGATCATGAGAAACGCACTAATGCATTCTGTGAAAAAATATTCCCTTTTATTCGCGCATGATTAAAGTTAAAGTGCGATATGAAACCATCAAGAAAGATCTATACTTACGGGAATGGTCCACTCGGAAGCGGATCCTTGAGCCCGCGAGGGATTCATAAGCTGCAAATTGTTTGGTTGTTAGGACGTCAAACATATGCTGGGAATAGTTTTCCGGGAAAACTATATATCCCCATGCCCTGTAAAATAAATATCTAATTTAACGAGGTCAAAATCACATCTACACATAGTATGTTCAAATATTGGGTAATTAATTTATGTATAACCTTCCCATCTGAACTTCGTGAAAGGCCGATTTCTCATTGTCGTAAGGCCTCTTTGTGTAAAAATAAGTAAAAGTTGAAACAATAAGAGGCAAGTAAAATTAACATTACCTATTTTTAGTGATCATGTTTTTTTTTGTTTAAAACTATTTACCAAATGAAAGAGTGTATTTTTCTTCAATTGGTTAATGAACTTGCAGCTTAAAGCAGAAAAATCGCAGGAGTTTGTGGCATGTTGAGGCAGCTCACATTCTGTGGTCCAATTCAGAAGTTCTTGGTTGGCAATTCCAAAATTTAGTCCTTTAGGTTTGGCACCCACCGTTATGTAAGTTATTGTGCCATGTATGGTTGGCATTAAAATGAGGAAGATTACAAATCTGTCAAATAGTTAAATAAAATTTAGCTGCAACTAGAAAATACTGTTTCTAGTGTCTATGTTTTTTAAAAGGTTTAATGATAATGTGAATAGTGTAACTTAATTGTTAATTAACTTAATTACGACTATGCCCACTTACATGGGATGTCGGAAGAAGGTTATCAACAAAACAATCGCCAACGCCCGAATTCTTTGTAGACTTTGATAGGCTGCTGAATTCCTCAGTTTCGCATACTTCGATAAATTATTATTGTAAGTATGCCGTTCTTTCTTCCAATGCATTTCGCAGTCAAAGTCCACAGTTTCTCTGAAAATTCCATCCATTTGTTCCTTAAAGTCGATACCCAGGGTGGAGGACAAGTCGGCCTTCCAACTAGAAATGAATGTGGGCTGGTTTCCAGATGTCAACGCTTCGTTACCAGAGCCTTCAATATTACCACGCTGGTCCTTGCGACATAACTTGAGAATTACGTGTTCAAGCAAGCTACATTGATAGGTGCCCAAAAGGCTCACTGGTGAATCTTCAATCAACAGACGGCCTTCTCTTATGACCCCAATCTATTTAAAAATTATTTACGTAAACAAAAATCGCACCTATGTATGTCATTTATGGACATACAACATTTATCAATTACTTATGTGCATAATATATTATACCGTATTTGCAAGCCTCGCTTCCTCAATATAGTGTGTTGTTATGATCTAAGTTTAAAAAAAATTAGGTACAGAACATGATAAAATATTTTTAATCTCATTTTACTGACATCGGGCATTGCTTATGCTTTCTCCGTCTTCATTTGTGTTGCATATTATCAAACAGTTGTGATGAAGTGAAGGAAAAATTACCACAGTCGTCTTCAGGGCTTTCGAAATATTGTGTAAATGGTTCCAAATACTATAAAGGAAACGAATGCAAATTCAGCATTCCAACCATTTTTTCTACTGCAGATACATTTATCCACGATTGGACAATTAAAACAGTTTTTTACCTCCTTCTCAACAGTGGATCCAAACCAACAGTCTGCATAAAACACAATATCAAACTATTTAATCCTTACATAATCCTAGTGTAAGTCTTAGATGCATAATGTAAGCATATCTGCATTAATATTTATGATGTCTTGCATAATTTATGAGTTTCAATTCTTTTAGTAATGTGAATTCCATTAAAGATTATTAATTCTACAAGAATTTCATCGTGCAGAAAAAAGGGGTAACGAAGAAAGGGAAAAGAAGATTAAAAGGGGAAGAAAGTATTTTCAGAAAAAATAAAAATGAAGTTATAAGGAAGCAATAGAAGGGAAGTGAGTAGTTGTTGTCGTGAAAACGCCACACGGCCAAAGAAATTAATAAGGCGAAGTAAAAATGCTGTTCGTACTCCGTATAACTTCATCTAAATGATGCAAGTAGTAGTGTGTAGGGCAGCCCTTCACACCAACTTGGGGATAAGCAGGAGGGCTTTGGAGGAAACCCTCCAAGTAAGCAACCCATCCTCCAGAAAGGGGATTAACGCATGGTTCTTAACCTAATTATGAGTGAATACCTTCGTCAGAAGAAGCCAACGTTTTGCAAAACCTCTTGAACGTTTTTGCAAGAGGATAACGTTTTTTAACAGGATAACGTTTGTTGAACGTAATATTTTGTAAGAGGATAACGTTGGTGTACTACATTCAAATGAAAGTTCATGAAGAATTATGAAGCCCCATGAAAACGTTTTCATATAATCTCATTTTGTTTGCTTACTTATAGAAAAAATATAATAAATGCATAAGTATACTAAAATGCATTTATGTTGCATCATTTGGCTCAAAACACATACAAAAAAAGAAGTCAGTATTTAATTGTATTTTGCACCATAAAAAGCAAAAATGTTTTCGTGTTTCATTTGCGGTGTTTATTCATGTGATTCTATTAACGTGCTTTTGAATCACATAGAAGTTCTTCACACATGTTATAATTCATCTTGTCGTAGACGATACCATGTGGGCCAATGTGAAAGTTCGGAAACAAAAACATACAATTGTTTCCGTTGCGATAAAACTTTCCACGATCCACTTAACCTTATACAACATATACGAAGGATGCATTTGTGTCAACAATGCTATCAAAACAATTGTGTTTGCGCCGGTAATATGATCATTTAAATATTTTTATAGGATATTTAAAATATAATCCAATAAATTGTTTACAGGACCATCCACGTTGCCACGTCCTCAACCCATTCAATTTGAGAATATCGAAGAAGAAATTAACTTTTTGACAAGTGAACTTCCTCCACAGTTAGTAAACTACAGTTCATCATCAGAGGATGAAATTCAAGGACCGACTCAACCGCATAATATTAGATCGTTAAGATATGGGGACTTAAGAGAAAGGTATTGTAGATTGTGTTTTATTCGATTTTCGAATATGTCTGAGTTACAAAACCACTTACACTCTGTCCATCCAGAAATATATTCCCGCTCGATAGAGCAAATAGGCGGAAGGGGAACCAATCTTGATTTAGTATTAGCTAACACCTTTTTTGATGAACTCATAAGTGTTTATGAATCAAATTTCAATGAGATCACAGTTTATGATATTGAATCGGTTTTTATGTCCTTGGGAAATCAAATCAGAGAAATTATGAACCATTTTCTACACCAGTATAAATTATTTCGAGTTCAGTTTACGACTGAGCTTCAGTTTTCCCGCCAAGATAATGATGGAACAACACGTTATTCTTTCCCGTTTTTTCATGGGTTTTTAATGACTGTAAACCATGTCGATGATATTGAATTTGTAATTCAAACATCTAGAGAAGTTTTCAACGAGAGAATTGAACGATATGAAAGAAACGGCTCAGGATGGACATTAGATAAGATCCTTGGATTTAATATGACAATTTCAGAATATCATCCACTCGCGATAGGAATGAACACACCTTTGCCAGCTGAACTAGCCAGAAAATCACATACATTAATTAATCCGCCGAGTGAGGACGGAAGGTGCTTTCAAAAATGTATTATAGCTAAGTTATATTACGAAGATTTGGAATCCACGCATCGAAAAAGGACGCTGGAGTCAAATAACTTTTATCGAGGAAAAATTTTTAATGGAAGAGTAAATTGGGATGGAATTGAAATGCCATTTTCACTTCCCCAAGTTCGTCTTTTTAGAAAAAACAACCCTAATATAGGTTTATCAATTATTGAATACGATCTTGATAGACAGGAATATTTTGAGTCAATACATGATCCAGATGATTCAGAAAATGAGCTTGACAGTAATAGTTCATCCGATTTCAATTCAAATTACAGGCAAAGAAAAGACCTATGCCGTCGCATACGTAGTGCGTGTGTACCAATTCACATGGAAACACAGGAGAAACCGATTATGATTGATTTGTTAATGGTTCCTAGTGGAGAAAACTATCATTTCTGCCTAATTACAAATTTATATTCCTTTCTTGCAAAACCTGGACGGAGAAATGTAAATAATATATGTCGGTCTTGTTTCTTTTCTTTCGGCTCATCTTACGAAGAACATGTTAAATTGTGCTCTCAAACTGCTCCACAGAGAATCGACTTTCCAGAGGAAAATTCCCTAAAATTTGATAATTACTACAGGATGCTAAAAATGCCCTTTGTGTTTTACGCTGACTTTGAAAGTCTCCTCCTCCCAATATCTACAGTTAATCAATCAAATCTTAATACCAAAAAATATCAGGAGCATTTTGCATGCACTTATTCATGGATTTGTGTGTCACATACAGGCGAAATCGTAGCAAAGAAAGTCTACACGGCAAGAGAGGAGGGTGAAAACATTGTCAAGCAAATGTTAATAGAGGTTTTAGCGTTGGCAGACGATTTAGTATCAATTATGAAGGATTGGGAAAAGCGAGCACAGCGACAGATGGATAATATTCCTCAAAATATTTTAGATTTGCGAAACAGTCCAAATGATATAGTTAATTTTTCATGTGGTTTTTGTGATAAATCATTTTCGATCGATGATACACCCGTTCGACATCATTCACACGTACCAGATGAACATGGACATTTCAATTTTCAATTTTTGGCTTGTCGTGATTGTAACATTAAGGCAACACAAAAGAAGTTGATTAATATCTTTTTCCATAACTGTAAAAACTACGACATGCATTTTCTTTTAACATCTGCAACTAATGACATAGTCAGCAAAGTTGATATAATAGCGCAGAGCACAGAAAAAATTATTGCTCTAATGTTAGGCAGACATGTGCGTGTTTTAGACTCATATTCTCATTTATCACACAGCCTTGACACACTATCTAAGACATTATCATCCGACATCGATTTCAAAATTACACGTAACGTATTTAACTTTGCTGGGGAGCATGTAGAAATGTTACTTGGAAAATCGGTATTTCCTTATTCATATTGTACCTCTTTGCAAAGAATGTATGAATGTGTGGAGCTTCCTAATATTTCTGAATTTCATAACGATCTTACCGAAGAAGACATCGATCCAACAAGTTATGATAATGCAAAAACCTTATGGCAGGTGTTAAATATAAGTACCTTGGTTGAGTGGTGTGAACTATACTGCTTATTGGACATTTGTATTTTGGCCGATGTTTTTACAAAATATAGAAATACAATATATACAAATTTTAACATAGACCCTGCATGGAATTTTAGTCTACCTATGACGAGTCTTGACTGTGCTTTGAAATACACTAAAGCAAACATTGAGTTAATTAAGGACATAAACATGTTAGCTTTTATCGAGACTAGTCTTAGAGGTGGTTACTCTAGTGGAGGTGACTTAAAAGTAGCAAATGCAAACAATCCAATGGTGCCAGGATACGATCCATTAAAGCCAAAAACGTGGCTTTCTCTGATCGATGCAAATTCCCTATACTGTTCAGCACAGACCATGCCATTATGTGAAGGAGAGTACAGATGGGCAGATGATGATTTTATGAGAATAATTCAAAGTAGGAAAGAGTCTTTTATAATGGAGTTAGATCCTAATGGTCCTTATGGATATTTTATTTCTGTTGATGCTTTTTTTCCTCAAGAAAAGCATAATGAGCTTAATGCTTTTCCTCCTGCACCAGTTAATCGAAAAGTAAGCTATGATGAACTTAGCGAATTACAAAAAGAATTTTGTGAAACCCTTCAAATATCTCCTACATGCATACATACAAACAGATTAGTGTCAGACTTGAATGACAGAAAAGACTACGTGTGTCATTTTCTTACTTTGCAAATATACATTGAACGTGGAATGAAAATAAAGAAAGTTAATCATGTCTTAAGATATAAGCAGTCAGCATATCTGAAGCCATATGTTTTACACTTAAACATATTGCGACAAAATGCACGTAGCAAAGCAGAATCAGAAGTTTTCAAAGGTCTGGCCAATACATGTTTTGGTAAAATGTGTGAGAATCTAAGGAACCGGGTCACTGTGAAAGTAGTACGAAATAGAAACCAAATGAGATATTATCTTCGCAAACCAACCACCCAACGTATACTTCCAATCAAGGTACGTGGACAGGAACATGACTTGGCATTGGTAACCTTGAGAAAGACTCATGTAAAAATGAATAGACCGGTTATTAATGGTAGCATAATACTTGAATTATCAAAGTATATTATGCACAAGTTTTACCATGATTTTTATAATACGTTCTATAAAAATAAACACTCTATCATTCTCACTGACACCGATAGTTTTTGTGCACTAATTCAAACCGAAAACTTATACAATGATATGAAGATACTACATGATAGGTTTTTTGATGCTTCGGATTATCCATCCGATCATCCGTTTTTTGGGCAATACTATAACCCCATCCACAAGAAAAAATTGTTCTTTTTTAAGGATGAATATCCTGACTCGTTCATTTCTAGCGTTGTATTTTGTAAGCCAAAACTTTACGCGATACGTACTGTGAAGCATAATGAGAGTAGATTTTATGATGCCTGCGAACATATTACCTCTGAAATAAAAAAGGGAAAAGGAATTTCTAAAAAAAGTCTTGAGAAATATTGTAAGTATTTGGATTACTCGCAAGCCATCTACTATCCAATCCAAACCTATGCTATTATGAAAATGATTCGAAGCTTCAAACACCAAGTATATACAATACAGGTGAACAAAAAATGTGTAAATGCTTTCGATGTTAAGCGCTTTTTATTACCTGGGAACATAAAAACTCTTGCTCATGGGCATTGTGAGATATCTACGTACTTAAATGCTATAAATAGTGATGAGAATGAGGAGTTAGATTCAGATTAGGAAAATGGATGAGAACAATCACATCAAGAATTTTTGCTATCAATTTAAAACACCAAGTGTAATTACTCTAAGCGGAAATTCCTCTAGTGGAAAGTCAACATTGTTGAAAAAGCTTTTGACAAGATCAAGGGATATTTTCGATAAACCACTAGATAGAGTAATTTATTGTTATTCAATTTTCCAACCAAAACTTTTTGATGAAATATCTAAATCTCATAAAGCCGTGAAGTTTCATCAGGGTATTCCAGCATTCGAAAATGATTCAGGAGAAAATCTCTTCTACGTGTTGGATGACTTACTCCATGAAGCGTCAGAAAACAAAAGCGTGTATAATGCTGTTATTCGTGACTCTCATCATCTCGGCATTAGTATTTGTTTCGTCACTCAAAATTTTTTTGCAAAAGGAATCAGACCAATTACCTTGGGAAGTCACTATTTAATTATTAAAAATAATCCTAGAGACAAAACGTTTATGAGACATTTATCCTATCAATTAGGCGGAGGGAAACGATGCTTCTCATTAGAACGTGCGTATGACGAATGTTGTAAAATTCCATATGCTGAAATTGTAATAGATTTAACACAGGAACAGAATAATAATTGTAGAGTCCGGTTACATTGCTTTCCAGAGGATGCGATTTACTTTGTAGATGGTTAAGCCTTTACATGTATGTATGTATGTATGTAATATGTAATATGATAGCAAGTTGCTGTAACAAATAATAATAATATATGTGTGAATGTAAATAAAATCCAGTTCAAAAAACGTTTTGGTTTTTGGAATGCTCTTTATTCATATTTATCTAACTACGCATGATAACACACTAAACATTTAACGATATAATATCACGAAGTAGAACGTAGGAAATTTTGAATGTTCTTCTCAAGAAGAGCATGCAAAATTTCCTAAGTTCTACTTCCTGTCATTAGACCATTTTATACTACTTTCTCTATATATTTACATTTATATCAATTAGGTTTATTTGCCACTTGATCCAAAGCCTTGACTTGCTCGATCGGTCTCATCTAACTCGTCAACCTCAACAAGCTCACATTTTTTGAACTTTTCTAAAATGGCTTGACAAAACTTATCCCCCTTTTTTATTTTCACTTCCTCCTTTCCAGCATTCAACAACAAAACATGAATTATCCCTCGGTAATCGGGGTCAACTACACCACCTTAAATCATAAGCAATAATAAGGTTTTTATTAATCAAAAACACACATTTTTTGTTTACTTTTAAAAGTTTACCTCCTATCATCAAACCAGAGTGAAGAGCTAAACCAGATCTTGCAGCAATACGAATGTAAGTCCCTTTAGGAGGGCTCATAATAAGACCAGTTGAAACTGACACAAAACTTCCTGGTGAAACCGTAAAATCCTTGGGACTGCATAAGTGTTTTAATAAAAATTCATTAATACACGAATTTTAGTTATTATACTCTATTATTGTTTTACCAGTAAATGTCCAATCCAGCAGAGTCATTGGTTGCCCTAGTCGGCATTAAAACTTCACTATTTTCTCTAATTAACAGTAATTTGCTGTCGTTTTCCATTTTTAAAATTTTTCAATTTCTAGATCCTGCAACTCCGATTCAACGGAACAATTCAATATTCCCGCAAAGAGTTTCAAAAGACTTTCTTTGGGAAGGCGTTGTTTTTCCCAACAAGCTACTAAGAAGAAAACCAAAAATGGAATGTCCTTCTTTACATTCATGTTCAGCAATATTAACTCCCCGGAAGTTTTCTTAAATATTGTTATCATTGGAGGGAATGCGTCCGTCTGCCGATACGACATTGTATAGATTTCTGCATCTGCTTTCAAAATGACTCCACTTGGTGGAGTGGTCAAAATGACTCCACATTTTTGAATTTTTCTTTTTTTTCATTTTGGTACTTAGAAATCTTACTCGCACTGGTGAAAGCAGCAGGATAGTTCAAGTTATTGTAGCTTCTAAGTATGCGTTCCATATTTAACTGAGTCATTTTACTATAGAACTCATTGTTATCAAAGTTGTCCAAGTGTAAGCATCGCAATGGTCACTAACATTGTCAAAAACAAAAGATTTCTTCAAAGCTTGAAGAGGGCTTCTCGAGCTTCACGTCAAAAACTACTAAAAAGGGCATCCAACTCAGAACTTAAATCGATTCAGGAAATCGCTCTAAACTTGGTAAAAAATAAGATTCCTGTAAATAAACGTGTTATTAAAAAATTGCTTCCCTACAGGAGAGCTATAAAAACAGTTGCTAAAAAAGGACCATTAAAAAATAAACGAAAAATTCTTCTACAAAAAGGCGGAGCTTTTCTTCCTGCTCTGTTGTCGACGGCTTTGGGTTTTCTGGCTCAAAAACTCATAAATGACTCATAACGTGAAAAAAATGCGACTTGTTCCGGAGTCGTATTATGAAAAGCTTATTATGCAGGGCATGACATCTTCTGTTTTGCCGGAAAAACAATTGGAGAAGACAACAAAGTCTGTGCTTGATGAAAAAATGCCAGATGATTTAAAACTCCTATTGTACTCACAGATGGCCAGAAACCTAGCAGCAAAAAAATCTGCGAGAAGAAAAAAACCTATTATGGTGAAACCTAGTTTTATGAAGGAGATTGCTTCACCGAAGGCCCCTGATCTTTACCGTATTCTGAGAGCCTACGACGTCACTCATGACGAAAATAATAAAGTAATCATAAAAGGAACGGAGATTCCAATGAGTAATATGAAATTACTACTTCAGGCTTTAACGGATTCTTCAAGAGGATATGTACCAGGACTTGCAGAGGTTCTTAACTTGCTCCCAAAAAAGTTATTGGATGGGTTTGTGCCAAAGAAGGTCCTTCAAAATCGAACGACATCCGGAGAAGATTGGATTACAATAAAATAATTTATTCAAAACATTTACATATCTGATTTACAGCATTTCTTTTTTTACATATATTATTACGAATAAAATATTTTGAAACAAAATTTTTAACGATTTTGTCATTTTTTACAAGATTTTTTGTAAAACATGCATATAATTTTTTCATACTACATCCTTGAAGCCTTTTTACAGCAAAGTATAAACAGTAGTGCCCACAAACTGTACTGTCTAATGCCTGTAGCTGCTTTTGTATTTGTATTACTCTACGCTTATTTTTTCGTGCAAAGCTAGTGAAAAAATTTGGTTGAAAATCAAATCCTTTTCCATATGAATCATAAAATTCAATTGGGCCATTTCTATCATTCACAAACAGCAAAACCCAATGACTTCCTGGTTTTGATGAGTCATCCTCATTTACTATTATAACTGTTCTATTTTTGATTTCAACATTTTCTAAAAAGTCGCAGGGAATAACTAGACATTTAGCAGGATAGCATTTGCATATTTTTTCAAGAAAATACTGAATTGTGTTTGTATCCATCCTAATTTGAATAATCAAAGAATTCTACAGTTCGATCTGCGTAAATATTTAGACATGCTATGTATTCACCATAGCATAATACGGTCAACGACTTTGCTGTACCCGATTTAAATCGGAGATGAATATTTATCGTTCCGTGTCGGGGCAAATTAAAGCTTTCATCATTTAGAGAATGATTTAAATCAAATACAAACATAAATTTCCCATTCTTAAATTGAGAAAGCGGAATATCTACTGATGGATCCGTAAGATTACAACCCAGACCAGCATAAAGGTTGTAGTAGGCCTCTAGCCATCGATTATTTTCCACATCAAGATTAATGGTTTGCTCTAATGTTTTATCAGAATTTACAGTAATTTGCACCTTCGATAAACCATGATCTTTAAAAACAAATGGATTTTTTTCATAACTACCACTATAATTTTCTGTCTCAACTAACGCCAACACTATACGATTTGGTAGTAATCCTTGAATTAAATGTTCGTTGTTGTGAATAGTAGTCCCAACTGGTAAGCTGTATGATTTAATAATGGACTGCTTATATGGATAGCTCGCAGGAGTTGTTTGCCACGTTTTAAAATGAGCTACTTGCGCAGAGGGTAATAAAGTATGTTTCATCACGATAAGTTTACTTTCTAAAATTTTAAGTTTAATGTTTTTCTTTCCGGTTCCGACGCATTCCAGACAAAACTTATCAGTTGTTCTTTCCAACTGGATTCTCAGGTCAATACTAGGAGGCAATAGTTTGTCCAACTTCCAGAGATCAGCGTTTAAAACTCCGATAAGTTCAAATTCTTTCGAAGCTGAAATCAAATCGCTTCTTGCTTTCCAGCCAGCATCAGTCCTGTCGGACTCATTTTTGGTCATGTAAAAGCCAGATGCTTCGAGTTGAGATTTTTTAAAGTTTTTAGAATAACTCAATAAATTCTCAAAGTAACTGCGGTACGGATTTAAATTGTTAGTTTTACTGGTTATTTCTGTCTCATTCAAAAATACACTAACTCTTTCAATTAGAGAGTTTAAAATATTGTTTGTGATACTATAATTTAAAACGGCTGAATCACTGATTGCTGCGAGATCCGTTCCATCACTATCCACCACTTTGCAACGCAGGTAAAGTTTTGTTTCGCGTGGATTTATATATGTGTTGTCACTTCCTTGAATTACAAATATGATTGGTGAAGAAGCATCTTGAAAGGATGATTGAGGAAAATATTCCTGGGTAATTGTGGATTCGAGACTTATATCATACGAAGGAGGGTGAAACAAAAGTGTTTCAGAACGAACAGTTTCTATCCTAGGAACCCTTTTGTTTGCCATTTAGAAGAGCAAAGTTGACTTTTTTCGACGTTTTCCAATC